>JASAOQ010000501.1:0-13086 GCA_031306065.1 Pseudopyricularia cyperi | reverse complement strand
CTCCAAACGCTGATATCACCTGCGGCGAGGCACCCCCTTCTCTCCCGGCCTGAGCCCTCACCAAGAACAGGCCCCTCGGTCTTTTAAGGTAGTCGAAGAAGGAGGGTTTTCACGACCCGATGCTTACATGCGCCTGCCGTCGGGAGCCAAAGGAGAACGATGGTGGCGATAGGGGGTGTTGGTGCGTGTGAGGGCGTACAGGTGACGCCCGGGGCCTGAGGAACTTTGCCGGGTTTGAGAGGCGGCTGTGTCTTTTGGCAGCTCTGAAAGGTAAGCAGTGGGCCTGTTGCTTTCCTTAGTTTCTCCCAATTGCTTTCGGCCAATGCCGTTGCAAGGTACTCTGACACCGCCGTAGGCCCAACTGGTTCTCCCGCCAAAATGGACTTCCGGACCTGGCCCGGTATGCGAGTTGGCAAGTGCCGATCCGTCGGGGCTGTATCTTACCCTAATATCCTGTTGCGCAGGGATGTTGTATAAACATATGCGGACAGCTGCAAGGCCCCCTGGTGTCAAGAACCGTTACAATACCTGAAGATTGCTGTCATGTCTCTCCGCCGGAAGGAGTGCCGTCAGCTTGACGGCTAGTGAAAAGCCAGGTTTCGAATCCTTCGCGGACGAATAAGAAGCTATCCCCCGGTAAGCAAATGTTTGTTTCTTGTGTTATCTTGGAAGGTGTCTTCCAAGAGGTTCATCACTCCAACATCTCTGCAGAAGTTGGCTGTCCCTCCCGATGACCTTCTGAAACAGACGGAGCAGCAGCTGAGGCCGACAAGTTGGGCCGAAGCACAATCCCCTAATTTAAGCAGGAACCAAAGATGTTGTCTTAGACCCAACGCTGCCATGGGAGGCTGCATCCGCCTCGTTCGTTGGCGCAGGACCCGGAAATGTGCCGGCTGGCTGCATGACATGCATCAAAGTGTTGGACTTGAGTTGTCATGCCGTACGCTTGTTACACGGACACGCGCTGGGTCGCCACGTCTGACGGGAGTCCAAGAATAGGATTTTATCATCCGCCTCCCCTCCTTTTGTTTTCAAAGGCTTCGGGAGCCTACGTCAAAGAAATAGGGCCGTGGCCAGATGAGGTATCCACGTCGCCGAGGAACAAAAGGTGGGTTGCAAGAGGGAAAAAAAATGAAACGAGGGAGGTGGCGACCATCATTGCCGCTGGCCGAAGCCCTGTGGGACCTAGGAAAAGACGCTGCGAAAAATGGCATCGGGCTAACTCGGTGCCGTACCGGACCCAAGTGCGTCAAGCAAACAGTTCGGACGGTCGCGACGTCACACGGCGGCTGCAGGCCACCAAGTAGGCAGGTAGACAAGGTGACGCGGGATTGGTGCTGATAACCCGCAAGATCATCGAAGATGGAAGGATCATATAAAGATTGTGTTGCGAAAGACAAGGCTGAAGGTTTCGCAGCAGCTTCGAAGCCTCATCAGCCTCAGCGCTGATGGCTGTATGTGTTGTAAGCCTTTCCAGACCTGTCCGACGGAGACTTAGCTGACAACACAAGACGACGGTATAACACAGTTGTGCTTGCGATAACCCACGTGGTAGTTGGCTTCCTGGCGAAGTAGGTGTTACCAACTCTTGGTCTTAACCGGAGCAAACAGTAACATGGTTGAGTGTGGTGTTCGAGCCACGGGTTTTCGTTGCCACGGGTTTTCGTGGGACTGGGCCTATATAACACTTGATATAGGGTCATAGGGGATGACCATGGGAGACGGCGGTTCGGGAACCAGACTTGGACTGTGTACCTAGGTAGAGCTGAGGTTCAGCAGCATTCGAGGCCGTTGCAGAGGGACGCAGTTACCCGGAGGAGGCCAGCGAAAGAGACAGCGAATGGAAGCCGGGGCCCTTACTTTGGTGATTTCGTTAGTAAAGTGGCGATGTGAAATCTGGTTGGTGTGGATTCAATGGATACGTACAGCACAGTCTATAGGAGCCTCGTCCTCGTCCTTTTGTCTCTGCCCCGTAGACTTGAGCATCATTACAACAAGAGAAAAAAAAAGAGGGGTTCGTTTGATTGTCAAGCAGGAGGCAATCGAAGCAAGAATGAGACAATATAGGAACCAAAAGAAGCGAGAATGATTGGCGAGACTTCTCTGCGTCTGTCGTCAGTCTTGTGACAAGTAGGATGTGAGAGGAAAGTTTGGTTATGTCCACATATGTACAGTCACCTTCCAATTCGATGAAAAGCCAAGCACGAAGCAAAAACACGCCGGCGGTTGACATGTGCATTCACGAAAGTGATGAAAGACTTGCTTGTTGTACGTGCTTTGTGAAGCATTCTCGATGTAGGCACAGAGACACGGCCATCGCGTACCCTCAGACTTGGATGACTGGAAAAATATACTAGACTAAGGTAGCTTACAAAGACGGAGCTGCTTCGGGTATAGGGCGTCCCATCTATCGGCGACAAAGCAGCTGTAGTCTCCATGGCACGTGAGGTCGACGGCGTCAATGGCTGTGCAAGCTTACGACGTACAGAGTACGTCGCTGTGTCCACCTTGCCTCCTTGCCTCCTTGCCTCTACCCAGAGGTCGTTGGTGGCTATCAGAAGAAGCATACGAAGAATTTAGGTACGCAGGCCGTTAGTTGTGATCGTGGTTCTGGCCTAGCCTGATATGGAAGGCCGGGAGATGATGATCCTCGACTCCCCCATCGAACACCGGAGAAGCGGGACGGATACCAGCAGGCTCTCGGAGTCGAGGGTGTACTGTAAGTTGTAAGATGTCATCTGCTGACAGCAAGTTATGGGAGATGGAGAGTACTCGTAGACGACAGAGGAGGACTGGTGACGTCTTCGTGAGGCGGGACAGTGTAGAATAAAGGCACCTAAACAAACATGTGGTCCCGTAAGGTACGACGGATTGAATTATAGCAGATCGACGACACCATGGTGAGAATGGAGATAAGCGGTTGTTGTATAGCCCTGCTCGCCCCTGCTTGGTACTGGGGTTGAAGGGACCGAACCAGACCAGACAAGATATCTCAGCTTCTACGTCGTACTACACGTACCTAGGTACCTACCTATGCTCGCTATGTAACTCGTCAAATCAAATGCTAATTAGCCCCACAATATAGCAACCAGTTAACTCCTTCCAGAATAATTACGCGATGCTTTATTTTGCTTCTTCCTTCCGTTTTGGTGTGTCTGATGTAGGCCATGCGTGCCTGAGGTGACGACCCGCATGGCCGTACTTCAACATCGTCCCCAAAACACCCGGCATCACACCTCCTCCAAACTCAATCCCGCTTTATAATCCATGACCTAGCATATCCAATTTCCTTTGCCAAGAGAGGCCGGCCTTTTGGCTGTGGAATGGAGGGGAGTCAGGTGGGGTTTCGACACCTTCACGCCGTCGGTTCACGGTTTGAGAGACGAGAAACGAAACCCCCCCTCGGCACTTCTCGTCGACGCTCTCAGAGGACCAGGTACCGTAGAAAGGAGGTAGGTTTAGACTCAACTCCCCTCTCGTCCGAAGATACCGGACGAAGCTGCTCGCAAGGGGGGCTAATTGACGTTCCCACTGCAAATGCCCCGATGCCCCGCGTATCCGTGTCGAACCCCTACTAACGAGCGTGTCATCCAAGAAAAGGTCTCGCCCGGGTCGGACACGCTTCCTAAATCAAGCAAGTGGCGTGGCCGGACCGAGGAGAGCTTAGGACGAGACCCAACATTCATTCAACAATCGGCGACACGACCTTGTTGTGCTCTTGGCACATGTTCGCTTCACGCCCGCCGAAAACAACCAAGCAAACCCATCAAAGAGACATTCTCACGGACAAGACGACCGAAAGCGTAACTGTCCTGGGCTGAAATGTCTCTGCCGGTCTCTGGATGCCGGTATTACTTCGATCCTCTCTGCCCCAGCCCTCCTCTCCATTGGGAAAAGTGGCGTCCAGGAGCCGCGCGAATGAGCTTCCTCTCTGATCTTCTGGGATCTTGCAGATCATGGATGGCGAGCAGCCTGACGAGACCCACTACTTGACCAAAGCAGTAAGCATCCCTACCTACTCAAAAGGTCTCCAAGGTCTCCAAGGTCCAGTACCTAGTTTGGCCCCTATAGCCGAGGTGCTACGGCTTAGGGATAGATGATATTTCTCGACATGCAGTGTCCTTGAACAATGGACTCCCCTGCATCGTGAGTCTCTTTTGCGGATCGGCTGCCACATTATCAGGTTTTTGCCCAGCACTTTTCCGGGACCCATCATGAGTTATTCGTGGGATACGATGGCATTGTCCGTGATGCCTGCACCTCCGCTTGCACCTCCGCTTGCTATCCAAAGCTCTGCAGAATAACATCAGCTGCCCACGATGCCTCAAGACGCTCTGCTCCATCTGAGTTGGCCCAGCTTGGCAGCGATCCCATGTGGGCTCAGCCGCGAGCCGGACCGACCCCGGCGTGATCGTGGATGGTTCTTTTTTGCTGATACCCCTCCTGGATCCGTTGGTGCCCCAATTGGCTCTGACGGAAGCTTGTCTACCTACAAAGCTAAAGTCTTGGAAATTGTGCTTCTTTCTTGTAATGCCATGCATGACAGTCACAATAAGTTATCAAGTGCTGAGGGCAGGGTTGGACCGCAACCCATGTTCACGCACTACAGTACCACTGACTGCCCGTTGACGGCTCTTACTTGACGCAAGGACCATACGACGAGTATATCAAGCATCTTATGCCGCCTCGCCTTGCTGGTAAGTTCCACCCCCGTTGCACATGGCGGTCTATTACTCAGTATGTTCAGTACCTTGTGTACTACACTTTCTCAGAAGCCGGAGGCCTGGCTGGGATGTCTAAGACCGACTCATCGAATATGCTCACCGCTTACCTCACGACGGCGGTCAATCACTTTGTTCTTTCGTGGTCACGGAATACAACAAGAAGAGAAAGAAGGTTACTTTCCAGTATGCTGAGTCCTCTGCGCAGCATCATGCTCAGGGTGCAAGCTGTCAAACTCGATGCGGTCGCAGTTCAGAGCACCTTGACGTCTGCAAAAGAAAAAGAACTCAAAATTGCATAGCCAGGAGCCTGACCTTCCACGCCCCTTGCGACGACAGGCTGGGGGATGTATGCAGCAAGTCCGGACCGGTGTTGTTGTATAGATGCGGCAACTATAATCTCGGAAGTGCAGACAAGCAAGCCTGGAATGAAATTGCAGTCTCTTATGGGATATGAGTGGGTGCATGGCGATTCTAGGGTTAAAGCTCTCCGGACCGCCCCCCGCAAGCCATGAAGTGCAGCAACCGAGACCACTTGCAATGTATCTGCCAATCTCAGGCTCGTCCACGCCTACACGTCTGCCAACACATCGGTTATGCTTCCCCACATTCTGTCGTGTGCTACATCTGCGAGGGACAAGCCAGGAATACTGTGATGCAGCCTACAGTGTCGGTATGGCACTCCTTTCTCCGTTGACCTTCCTTGCGAGTTTGTGCCAATGTGATACCTACCCGAGTGTTACCATTGCGATGATAAAGAACTTGACGGCATACTTGGGCGATATCAACTATCTTCCCCTACTGAAGAGAATTACCCTGGCCGTGTGCTAGCGGGATTTGCACTCATTACGCTCACTGCTGACAACATCTAGAATTATGGACCAAAAGTACAGACGGTGCTTGGCCTTGTGGGAAGCGGATCCGACTTTACCGTATCGGATCAGGGAAACGAACCCCCTTGTCTCTCGGCGGTACTCCCTTGAGCCGAGCTGCCAGGCGCTTGTAAGTTGCCCACTGGAGCAAAACTCCCCAGGTGTGATTATTCGATCAGGCTCTCGATGTTTGGACAATGCCATCTCGAGCAAATTTGACACAGCACCATCCGGCTGCGTTGCACACCCGCACTGCGAGGGCTGAGTGTATTCCTGACTTGAATAGCTACATTCTACCTTACAAGGCTACCAGAAAGACTCCCAGGAACAACTATACGTCTAACGCCCACCCAGGTATACGTCAAAAGGGGAGGCTTGCCCACCATTGGAGCTACCGGGCAGCTCTGCGTCCACTTATATCACCACCTCAGGGGCATGGCTCACGTCCATGTAAAGGCCTATGTCCGTTCAAGCGTTGCTTCGATAGCAAGCAAGCGAGCTTGGCAAGGGCAAGGAGCGAGGCAAGATTAAATCGACTCGAATGTCTCACCCACAGCCGGAGCGGAGGAAAAAAAAAAAGGACTTACCAAAAGCACCGTTGAGAATCTTTCGCAGTCCATCCTGATAGGTGAATGCAGCCCCCCTCAAACCAGAGGGTCGGGGGTCTCGTGTCATCTCTCCCCTCCTCTCCTTTGATCCATCCCGGTGATCATATCCAGGGATGCTCTGCCCCCGCCGGCAAGCATGAAAAAGAGGACATGGATGAGAATGGGCCCTGGGGGGCTGCAATACCACTTCACTCTTCAGGTGACTGATTCCCCAGCCCATTCTCGTCCGAACACCTCACCCCCTTCCCTGCACCACCCCATAACCTTACCCCCCATCCCTCTCATTCAACGCAACTTCCACTCCACTCACACCACATTTTAAGCACCAAAAAGCACGACCGTTGCGCATCAGTCCCATTTCAACATTGTGGGGTGGTAGCATTGGCCTGGACACTTGCAGAGCCAGGGCCTGGGCGGTTCAGTGAGTCCCTAAGTGGCCGGCAGTGCCTGTCTGTCTGTCTGGTCTACCTTTGCTTGGCTATACAAAACACTCTTTTTTGCACGCCCGCACCGGCTGTGCTTCTGCCACAGTGTGGTGCTGCTGCTACCTAATGGACTATACATACTTTTGTCTCCTCTGCATAGCACAAGGCCCGGAAACTACCTGACCCCTTTTGAATCGTCTTTCCTCTTGGTAGCCCTTTTGCGAGTCTGGATACATCTATCTTATAACCGCACTTGCACCTTACGGCCCCTGATCCGAAATAGGTCAAGGCAGCATCACCAATAATCCAAAAAAATCTCTACTTACGTGCCAGGACAGCTCCATCGACTTGTCATATCCTGTGGCTATCGTCTAACAAGAAATCTTCATACTGATCCATCAAGGACGACAAATTGCGTTAATTCGATATCCTCAAGAAAATTTACTGTCGACATCAGCGCATATCCTCACCGTCAGCTTTCAACATAGCGTCAAATTTGGAGACACCCCGAATGGCCAGCCAGGACAGCCGGTGCCAGCGTGATTCTGGAGGCTAAAAGCCGATAACCGACACTCGTTCATATTTCTCCTTAACAATCCCTCGAAACCCATGTCGACGTCGAGGATGGCCGCTTCCGACTTTGAACATGCACCGCTAGCTCCCCATCTGGCGCCTGGGATGCATCCGGTGTCCATGTCCCGTCCGCAGGTGGGCATCGAGAGACTGCCGACGCGCCGGATGAGTAACGAACCTCGAGAGTCCATGAATTGCAAATCATGTCGCAAACGCAAGGTACGCCATCTCGACCCGTACTGACAGACTAAGTTTTCCCCGGCGGTGCGGCTACGCCTGCTCAAATATTGACACATAGTGGACAAACCGGTAGATCAAGTGCAATCGCCTCAGACCGTCGTGCGAGGCTTGCCAAGTCTTTCAGTGCCCTTGCGTATATGGTACGTAAATTGAGAATCACCCCGGAGGGGTCTACGGAGCTTTGATCGTACAGACGGTCTGGCATTTCCGACGGGCATGGCGGCAGTTTCTACAGTCTCTCCAATGTCGTGACCTTATACATGCCCATTTCCATGTCAGTTCTGACTTTTCCCACTGCACAGACGCTGTACCCAAGAAAAGGGGCCCAAAGACAGACGTGCTGGAGGCTCTAGTGAAGAGAATAGACGGGCTGGAGCAGCAACTCAAAGACAAGAAAGCTGCAGATCCGTCGGCGACTGAGACGGACGTTTCACTGGGCATTGGAAGGTCGAAGACGGCGGGCAGCGGGGCTCTGGCTCCAGATCCGGAGCAGACGTCGCCGAGCGCATCTGCAGGACCTACAGCTGGCAGTGCATCGGACGATGAGTTGAAGTCACGGCTCGATCCGGCTCTCACAGATAAGCCAACGCAGATTATGGATTCGGCCATCTACACGCCGTCGCCAGGGAGGTAAGTCTCTTTGATACGACGAGACGCTGGAGGGAATCAAGGGGTTTGTCGGGGTTCTTGAGATGAAAAATCTGACATCTTTCAAGTGAGCCGCAGTCAGTGTCCATGGTCGTTCCAGCCGAAGCTCTACTGGACACATACTTTAGCCGATTCCATGGAAAGCCGTACCACGTCCTTGACGAGACCGCGATCCGGCAAAGATTACAAGCGAACCAGATCCCTTCGTTTCTGGCTCACGCGGTCTATGCCGTTTCCGCAAGGTACGTTGCTAACCTTGCGCCAAGCATGCCAACTGGTCTGATGTTTTGTTTCCCAACCTAATATTGAGACGATCCAGATACACTCCCCACCCAAGTGGCTATCAGTCTGCTGTGCAGTTGAGTGAGGAATATACCATCCGAGCGAGATCAGAAATCGATACCGACGAGCCGTCTATCGATGCGCTACAAGGGCTTTTGCTGTTGGTCACGGCCTTCACTGCCATGGGGAAGGGCAGGAAGGCCTACATGCTTTTCAGTATGCCGGCTTCTCTCTCCTATTTTGGCTTAGAAAACCTCTTACAAAATCGTTTTGGCGTTTCCACCACCAAGATCCTCCTGTGCTGACAACATGACAGCTAGTGCAGTAGGTATGGCTATGGCCTTGGAGCTCCACAGAGACGTCGACCCGAACGCTCAAATATCACCGGTAGAGCGCGAGCTGCGCAGACGACTATTCTGGAATTGTTTTCTCCTCGATCGATTCATGGCATGCGGCTCGAAGCGTCCGTCGCTCATCTCAAACAGGACCATTGCTCTTCGTCTCCCTTCCTGGTCGCCAGGTCCGCAGTCGCTACCTGTCGAGGGGGAGTTTTTTGTCAGCGGATCGAACCTGCACTACTTCCAGGGTAGCGGCAAAAGGTCTCAAGGGAGCAGCGGGATGCTTATAGACATTAGCCGGATACTGGGAATAACCAACCGATACCTTGCAGCAGGGGGCGTCAAGGGCGATTCGCATTTCCCTTGGCATTCTCTCTCAAACCTATCAAAGATCCGCCAGGACCTCGACATCTGGGCTTCCGGAACAGAGGATGTCTTTTCGAGCCTCGACAAGCTTTTCGGCCAGCCTGACTCGACGGTATTGGTACTAAGCAAGCTGATCTATCACCTGATACACTGTCTCATCTACAGGCCCTTTCTCCCCATAGACCTCGTCGAGCTGGCTGGGCCTGGGCAGCATCAGTCGTGGCAGATCGAGGCAACAAACATTTGCTTCCTGCACGCAAACGCAATTGCAGAACTTGTAGAACTCGGCAAGCAGGCGGCGACGATAGAGTGGCCGGCCTTTGTGGGCTACTGCATTTGCACGGCAGGGACGGTCCACGTGCACGGCGCCTTCTACAACAAGAACCGCTTCGCCAGCAGCGGCGAGATGGGCGGCGTCCTCGCATTGTCAGCCGATTTCCTCTCGCGCGAGATGCAGCAGCTGAGCGAGCTGAGGTACGCGTGGGCCAGCGTGCAGCACCAGCGTGAGACGCTACAAGGCATATACAGCGCGCACGCCGAGCTGGTCAAAAGCCACGCCAACAGCCCCATGCGCTCCGCGCCCGTCTTTCAGCTCGAGGACTTTTTCGACCGCTACTCAAACATCGGCGGGCCTGGCGGCCAGTCCTTTTTCTTTGACTCGGGCAATATCAGCCTGTCGGACGTGGTGATCGATTACAACACGGACGTGTACACTGGTCACGACCTGTACGCACCGAGGGCTAGCATGAGCAGCCCTGAGCCCGTGGGAGGAGGTGGGGGAGGTGGCGACCGGCCAAGCCTCAAGCGGAAAAAGACGGCGCCTTCGCTCGGTAAGGCTGCAGATCATCGGACACAGCCGATGGCGACCAAAACACATATGCCTCATACGCCACACGGCCTCCCGACGCCATCCCACCACCGACATTCCTTCTCCTTCCACCCGCCTCAGGGGTCGCCCGTGATGCTTCAGTCGTCGGCTTTGAACTACCGCCCGATCGTGGGAGCCGCCGAGCCGTCATCTGCACACCAGTCAGACGCCGGACTGAGAGGCATGGGGACCGTCAGCGACGTGCATGGTAGCCACATGGGCACCAACGCATTCAGCCCACCGGCTCACTACGCCTCTTTGTCTGGCTCCACGGCCCAGGGCGGCAGCGCCTCGGCGGCGGGGGCGACGACAGGCCGAGACACTCCGACGCCCGGACCTTCGGGGTCAGGGCACTACGATCCCATGTTTGGCACGCTGCCCACCAACGCGTTCAGCAGCCCAGCGCCTGGTCCCTGGCAGCACCACGGTCACGCAGGCGACGACGGCGGCGGGAACCCGGGGGCTGGGAGCGGCGCGGCGGGCAAGACGCTGGCGCACAGCCCAGGAGCTGCGAGCAACGGTAACAACAACAACAACAATAGCAACAATGATGGCGGCGGCGGCGGCGGCGGCGAGGACAAGGATCCGTTCCTTAGTCTGCTAGAGCAGCTAGCTGAGAACGAGCAAGCCATGGGCTCTGGAAGCGAGCTTGACTTTTTCTTGGGGACGACTCAGCGGTAAGGACCGGATAGGACAGAACGGGTCAGGGCAGGGCTATCATTGTTTTTCGTTTGATGGATAGAGTCAAGTGAGCATCCTGAAGGATTTCTAGCTATTTGGCAAGCATGTGTATACTGTCATATACCACATCTGATCGAAAAAAAAAAACTCAGATCTTGTTGGGATTGTCTGGGAATTATTGTGCAGATGCGCATTTTATCTTGGGTTCTTCCCGTAAACTCTTGTCCGTCCCGTGTGCCCTGCTAACCAAACCACAACGGTAAGGATATAGGCTCCAAGAAGCCGTCAACCTTGAATATAAGGGCATGAACGAGGCAAAGACAACTGTAGAGTGGGCGGGGCTGGCTACGTACATATGTGCAACCATAGTACATTGAACAGGTGGGAACGGAGGGGTTGCATTCAACGAAGGTAATCATCAGTTCCAAGATTTCGAATGCGGGGAGGAACGCCCGCCTCCCTGTCATTGTCTATTGTTAACGATCAGGGAACTATAGAGGACTTTGGAAAAAGATTATATGCTTTGGGGTTGGTCGGGGTGTTGTGTCGATTGCCATGTAGCTTGATGATCGTATAGGGGTCAAGGCGGGAGAGGAAAGGCAAGGGGGGGGGTATAGTACTATAATGGTATGGTAGCCATGGGAAAGTCAAGGCAAGAAACAGAAGCGATTGGCTGGGTAAATTCGCGCCCGCTTTGCGCCGTTGGGTTTCTGCTCTGTCAACATTGTGTGAGAAAGGTGGAGAAGCATCCATTGTTTTTGGACTTGTGCTGGTTTGAAGATACGTTAATCACGTTCTTATATGTGGGCAGGGTATGTTTTCTTTTGTTTCCCAGAGGATTTGGTGTTATGCTTGCGTATTCGTCCGCTTTTCACTTGCGTACTACCGCTCCCCTTGGTTTCTTTGCTGTCTAGACTAAAATCTCTTTCGTCATAAAGGGAAAGTTTGCTCTCTCGCATCAAAAAACCCCTTTTCGTGATGCCAGCTCGCAAGAGCAATAAGGTCGGGGTTGAGGGCTTTGTCCCGTCCCTGGACTAGTTGAAGATTTGATTTCCAATAAATAGTGTTGCAAGTGCCGAAGGTGTTAGTGAGCTGGTATCAAAAAGCCAAAGTTCATCACGGAAGCAAGGAAAGAGATCATCGCGGCCGCAATCAGGTGTGTGACTGCGTTGAGCTTTGTGCTACTATTCCAGACTAGACTAGGAACACTTTTTATGACTGCTTCCAAGTTCATTTGAAGCCGGCAGCAGATCCTGGGACGGCTTGTTATTTACCTATGCCACACCTCTTGATCCCGCAAACCGAGGGGCCCTACATGGAGGTTCAAGAGCGGCACAGGGGAGCAGAATACGAGCCCCCCGGGGGGGTTGGGATAAACCTCAGCATCTCTGTTTGGAATCGCTGCACATCTGTGCAGGTGATGGTGCCTTGCATGCGGGCAACGTGAGTGCAATCTCGGGCTCCTTTTCATAATAAAGTGCGATAGTCAAGTCTTTTTTTTTTAGGCGGTTGATGTTACCGCGGGATACGTATGAGTATATTGGCAGAGGCACAAATCAAACCTGTGGGTCTATCCCCCGATCCATGTAAGTACGGAAGCAGGCCGGATAAAAGGTAGAGGAGACGAAACGAAAGAACCACTTGGTTCGATCGGGAGATCCCGAACGGAACGGAATCTGGTGAAACGGCATAGCAACATTTCCTATGGGGATAGATGGGCGTGTTTTTGGTACCAGGTTAAACTGCGAAACCCCAGAGTTTGTCCATGGGTCTGGGCCAGGGGACCAGGGTAAATGTACCGCCGTATATGAGATGGACGACTTGATAGAGCAGGCGCTGCGTGCCCGGATATAATCGGGGAGGTTTCTTTCAATCGAGGCGGGTATGTCATGCTTGATTGCTTGCTTGGCCTGGCCACTCACTCAAAAGTAAACTCCAGCCGTGATATGTTCTCCCCCCGGAGTGAGGGGGTGTTTGGCTTCAGGCTTTGAGCCCCAGGCCTTGATTTGGCGTGCGTACAACGTCGTATTAGGCCTCAAGTGGGTGGTATTGCTACCTTTTTCTAGAAAAACGCATTTTGAAAGCTTAGGTTATCGACGTGAGGCATGACTGCAGATGGGATGGTGTCGGCGTGTGTCTGTCTTGACGATGTTGTAGCGGCCCATCCATCCATCCATCCCAACCGGCTTAGTACACACACCCCCCTACCCAAGTTTGCCCACACAAAACACCAACTGCAGAATCGCTGAAATGCACCGTTGCCATCCCATGCTGGACCCGCCGCAAATCCCCCAGACCAGTCCTCCCCCCCGCGTTTGTTTAAACGAGAGACCCCGCATCTCGCTTTTGCTCGCTCCGGAAGCGAAGGTCGCAGACGGGGCGGGATTGCGGGCCGCGCAGGCAGACGTCATTTGGGGGGGTTGGTTGGGGGTGGGGTGGTACTGATGGTGACGGTGCTGAATGG
>JASAOQ010000495.1:0-13045 GCA_031306065.1 Pseudopyricularia cyperi | reverse complement strand
TTCTGTCCACCGAGAGCGCCGAGGTTCGGGGCGGTGCTGGAACGCGTTAGGCCCGGCGTGGGCGTCTTGACGCCGGGATTGCTGGGGGCGGCGGCGGCGCCGAGACGGTTGGCGCCGGGGTTCCTGGTAGTGTCGCAGCCGAGGCTGCGCTTGGTAGGGCCCCTAATGGAGCAGGCCTGGCCGTTGGCGTCGAGGACGGTGAAGGAAAGGCTTTGGAGGAAATTGGCGGGGATGGGCTCGCGGGCGGCGAGCGCCTTGAACTCGGCCTTGCTCATGGGTTCGCCGGCGGACGGGCCGTAGCCCCTGAATCGGAGGAAAGTCAGGCAGCCGTAGTCGTAGCATTCCATGTCTCCGGGGATAGTCTGCACCGGGTTGACGCCCTGGTTGTCCGGGCTCGTGTCCGGGTTGCACGCCGCGAGGAAGCCGTACCGGCCCCAGGTGCAAAAGGTGGCGTCGGTGGTCGGCGGCCAGGCAAAAGTGGTCGCGCCGGCGGCCCGGTTGACCTTGTCGTATTTCCGGAAGGCTTGGTACTCGGCGCACAGGGCCTTGGAGTGGTGTCTGCTTTTGGTCGTCGTGTCCAGGCTGGCGAGAACCTGGTCGACCGAGTCCGGGACGTCCGGATCGATCTGACGGTAGAGCTGTGAGTGGCCGCCCATGCCTGATCTCACCGAGGAGGTGAGGTATAGCCTCTTGCCAGATCTCATGACGGCAAGGGCTCCTGGGGCCTTCATCATGTCTCCACCGTATTGGTTCGTGACCATTTCTGCGAATGCCATTTCTCCAATGTATCCGAGCTGGCGGAAGGTGAGTGCTGCCACCTGGGCTTGGTTCGAGAACTCGAGGATACTCCAGACAGCACTCCATTGGTTGGCTGGGATTGTAACCTTGGCCGTTGTGGGTGGGGCATCCTTAACAAGTCCGAAGCTTCTTGCGAGACAGACACTGGTGAATGGTAAGATGACGGAAAAGTAGATAGTGAGGAGCTGCATCCTGGAGACTAGGTTTGCTTGTAGAGTACGGCTATGTGGTCAAAAAGATAGGTAAAGAGGCTAAGGAGTCGAGGGAAGCGGGAGGAGAAACAAAGGGAAAAAATGAGGGTTAATATGCAATGTCGACGTTGTTGTTATGATACTGTATGAGCTGGAAACGACTCCCATCACGAGTACTTCTCAACCATCTTATAACCAAAGATGCAATGGCATCATGGCGATTTGCTGCATAGCCGAGCCGAGTAACAAAAAGCCCTAGGACTCTACCTGCCCTACTACTACGCCTCTGGCGTTTACTACATTGGCCTCTGTGAAGCCTCCCGACGAGCCGATACTGGACCGGCCAAGCCAGCCTCGGCCCATGCCGAGAGTACAGCTAGGTGAGGCTTCGCTGACCCGCCCATGCCGCGCCGAGTAAAAAAAAAACCCAGAACACGACCTAACATACTAGTAATAAGGCCCCTGGCATTTACTACATTTGCCCCTGTGAAGCCCCGACAACAAGCGAGCGGATACTGGACCGGCTAAGCCCCCCGTTGCGCATGCGTATAGTATATCCAGGTGAGACTTGGCTGATCTACCCACATAATGTCAGCAGTGGCTGTGGCCGTGGCTGGGCACGCTGACAGGGCAAATTGAAGCTCCACTTGGCTGCGCTTTTACTACAAGACTACCTAGTCTAGGCACTGTTAGGTAGGTAGGTATTCATGTTCCCGGTACAGGGAGGCTCAATTCTATGCTTCTTTTTTACCCTAAATCTTCACTACCACTCGACGTTTCCATTGCATGTGCCATCTCTCTACCTATCCATCGCCATCATGTCCGCCAAGGCAAACACGCCCATTGGCTTCACTGGCCTCCCAACAGAGATTGTCTCCCAGATCTTTTCTCTGCTCAGGTATAACCGTCTGCAGACCAGTTTCGATGGCCTAAAATACCTGCAAGAGCCGAGAGAGAGGACGACAGATTTCCAAAATCTCAGGCTGACCTGTCGTATCTTGGCTCAACATGCCGCTCCCTTCCTTTTCGAAATTGCTTCTTGCAATATACTTGACCTTGAATCACTCGACAACCTAGAGCACATTTCAAAACACGCCGACTTATCCCAGCACATCAAGGTTGTCCAGGTGCGCCTCGGCTTCTACGATGCCGCAATTGCCGACAGCCCCGAGTCTCTCGCAGCTTACTTCGGCTGGATGTGGACCGATTTCGCCCTGCAGAAACAGGCAGTCGGTGGTCTAGACGCCTCCGCCGAAACCAAAGTGATGCAGACCCTCGCCGGCTGGGCATCTCAAACGCCAGAGGCCGATGCACCGGACGGAGGGCGACACGTTCTCAAGGCCCTGCACGCGGAATACAAGCGCCGGCACGATGCGCAGCAGCAGCTTCGCAAATCTGGCGAGGCAATTCGACGGGTGGGACAGGCCATGGCCCGGATGCCCGCGGCCACGCGCTTGGTCCTGAACGACAGCAGCTCTGTGAACGGCCCATGGAGATTCGGCTCCACCATCATGTCCATCTTCGGCCAGCAGCCGCCCGACCATTCGCGTCTCTCGGATTTGGTGACGCCATTGAGCTGGATCGACTGCTGGCGGATGCACGTCGCGACTTACGGCAACCGTCTCCAGCTGCCGCGGCCTCGCGTGCCGTTTGATCTGGTCATTGATCTCCCCGTCGCCGTCCACCACGCGGGGGTCAACCTTACGGCCCTCCGGATATCGGGCTTGCAGATACCCTATGTGGTGCCGGCATGGGACTCGGTCGATCCATACGGGTGGCAAGACGCGACGATACACCCTGCGCCGATCCAGCTGGCCGAGCCCGTGTCGCTGATGAACGCTTGCAAAGACCTGCAGGTGCTCCAAGTCGCTCCCGATTATCGCAACCCGTACTTCGACACGATAGCGCACCCGGTCGGTGCCCCTTTTCCGTATACCAACGACTTCTCCCTGTCGCGCTTCAGTAGCGTCGTGGAGCTGATGGCTGCCTCACCCGCTCTGGGCCAGCTGCAACTCGACTGCGCCTCCATCCTGTACGGAGACGAGTACGGCTTCGAGGAGGAGTTCAGCGACGGCCTGCTCCGGAACCCGCACCGCTGGGCGAACCTCCAGACCATCCACATCCAAAACGCCCGCATCAGGAACGGCGAGTCTTTACTAGCTGTGATCCGCAACCCGCACGTCTGCAGAGTTCGACTGACCGCCGTCTCCCTAACCTCCTTCTTCCGCCCTTTTAACATGGCCCCTCAGGCCGGGTGGTCGTATCTCCTGGATCGCCTGCGAGAGGAATTTCCACGCGTGCGGGACAACGCAGCCAAGTGCGGCGTGGAAGCCGTGCTCCCTATCAAAGTGCGGCGTCCCCTGCTCCTGGACTCAGACGAGGATGACCCCGATCCTGAGCTGCTCCGGCGATTCGAACGCTTGTTCGAGCCCGACGAGCGCTGCAGTAGAGTGGACGACTATATCCGCGGAGCTGCGGACGTCAACCCCGTGGCCGAAACCCACCGGACGTCGCTGCTCTATTGCCGGCCTTTCGTGTACGCGGACATGCCCTACGATCTGGGGTTGCATGATGCGAACGATGTGTAGGCGGCGTAATTAATTTTATCGGACTTATAATCGAAATTATTCTCGCTAAAACGAAAATTAGTTCGAACGGCAGCGAAAACTTTTGGAATTCAGAAATACATTTTTCCGAACGGGGCTGGAATAGAGCATTTAATATGTTTCTTACAAGCGGTTTTTATTGTTTATTTTTTTCGATACGACGTTTCCAGCTCGTAGGTCGGCTAGCATTTTCAATTCAAACGTCGGTATTATTGACGTTTATACCGGTTAGAAGGGCTACCAAGGTTTTTCCGGATATTTCATAGGATTATTATTCGGGATATCTCGGAATAAAATACTAAATATAAGCAATTAAATACTACGATTAAATATCAAAGGGTTTATAATTTTTGGTAAGGCATAGTCAGCTAGAACAATAAGGCACTATAGAAAGTTGAAATATAAGACGATAATATAGCTAAATAAAAAAACAAGATTAGTTACTGCTAAGTAATGCAAAATCAACATCATTTATATTCCAAAGAATATATTATGGCAGCTTCGTAATTTACAATTATAAGGGTTTTGGAGTGGTATTATATTCTGGTACTTTTCCATTTTAAAAAACAAAAGTAATGAACCGATCCGCTAAGTAGAAATCCATACGTAGTAGAAGTTTTGCTTTTAATATTAACTTACAAATTAAAAGCTTTATTTTTTTGGTTTAAAACTGCTTAATGTTTAGTTTTATAAATATAATATTTAAAAAAAAGGAATAGCTATAAGCCCGGGGTAAAATGAATGCTAGAAAAGTGGTATATACAAAGCTGAGGAACGAAAAGAAGCAAGGAAAATATACTTGCTTAGCCAAATTAGCTCTGTAAGTATATATAATCTATATTGCGCCACATACAGCGCAGGTGCTGCGTGGCTGTAAAGATGAAAAAAGGTGGACAAGTCCGAATTGATTATAATATGGTTATAATTAGCAAAGCTAGTTAAACTATATTAATCGTATAACATATTACGCTGGTCCTCTAATCCGACTAAGTCATTTAGAAATAGCGAGGATTTACCGGGTACTACTTACATAAGGCTAAGAGAGCAGCCCTCCTGTATAGCCCCTAAATAAAGCTTATTAATATATAATTAAGCCATGCATTCTGGACCTGTAAAGCTCTTTTATATATCACATCAAGGTCTAAGTCAAAGTTTGGGTAGCAAAAATACCGTACTTGGGCTGGGGCTTGGAATAGTAGCCAAGACTAAAGACCGTATGAAAAATAAAACGATAGTTAATAGAGACTGGTCAGGTATTATGTTAATATTAGATTATATCTACCACGGCTCTATTATATATGTTTATTAGCACCAGTCAAATAGTTTATATCTACTAGCGATAATTTGCTAATTAATTCAAATACGATATTATCCTGAGGATAATGAAGTATATATTCAAACCTTCGGCAATGATTACTTATTTAGTTTATACTTTAATCGAGTAATTAGTCACGGCTATCAAATACACCTAGCTAATCTATTAATTATATTTCTTTACCGATGAGGAAATTATGTTACAGGCTTTACTACCGTCAGTTCGCCGGGGTATAGAGTCTAACCTCGTAGAGAACCAACATGTAGATGAAAATTCTACTTATATACTAATATTAACCAACATCGTATAAGCTCGCTTTATAATGAGTGTGGTGTTTCCAAAACAATCTTATTGTAAGTGCAGATCTCTGAGTATATAAGCAGTTAGATCGCGCTGAACAGTAATCCTTTTCCTTTGACAACCTGCGTCTCCAGGATATTCTTTTTTCACACCAAACTACACTGGGCTTCTTTCTTCTCTTACAATCCTTAATATCACCCTCTACTTAGTTAGATCTGTCACAATGCTTTTTGATTTCCATATATTTCGCTCTTTCTTATTTATTTTCCCTTGGATAAGGATTATAGCTGCGAAAAGTTCCTTTATTATGTTTGGTACTACTGCTAGTCCAGAGCTACTCAAAAGCACCGGTGGTTTTAACTCTGAAACCGCCCGACTAATGGATGACAAAGGCATCCAACTACACGTGCACCCCAACTCGTTGTACCACAAGCTTATTGAACAGAAAAAAGAGACATTTTACATGTATTACGTAACCAAGGATACTGATTATTCGAGGACGCTGGAGGCTTATATCGACGCCGTTCAACAAGCAGGCGGGAATGAAGTAGACCCCCAAGATGCCGAGAAAGTCACACGAACGGTCTCTATACCTTGGAAATTAATCAGAGGGTGGTGGGCTTTCGATCCTCAAGATCCACGGAGATTTAAGCCAGGAATGTATCAGAACCCAGACTTTGTTGAAGAAGAAAATTCCCAGCCTACACGATACTCTATTAGCCGCCTCTTTGATCGCCTGCGTATAAAGGGGGAGTCGTCACGACAGGATAGCTAGCAACTCTCAACGAGGCTAAAAGCACGAGAGTATCGAGAGTATCTAGTGCCACTATTCAAGTGCCGAAAAGGAGGAGAGTGTACTGAGTCGAATTTATTTGATTGCCAATCTACTAGTTTTCTTTGAACTCGAAAAGTTTGTATTTGTCAGGGTACGTTCATGAGATCAACGGTGTATTGCTTAGTTATATTTCGAAGAACTTAGTTGATCGTATTATGAAATAATTAGCCTTAAACAGAATGTTTTATGTTGCTACGTTATGATTGATAACGGCCCCCAGATAGGCAATGATCACATAGTCGGGAAAAGCTGCTGCTCTATCATAGCCCAGCAGTCCCCGCAGATGATATGTTACTTTAAAACTAGATAGTTAATCTTTTACAACACCTCATATCGCCACCTGCTCGGGGTCATTTTGTCACTTTTCTACCTTATCTCACGTGCTTTGGGGGTTCTTCCTGAGATAATCGACACCTGCCGGACCGCTTCGCTTGACAGGCTGTGATTGCACTCGCGCGTTGTAAAAATGAGAACATAGGGCGAGGGGAAAGGACGCACGGAGACTCCTACCACTCCGTCCACTTCAGAGATGATCCAGACGACTTATTGGACGTGGCTCTGGGAAAGAAGGAAAAAGTTTCATGGCCACACCGACGATCTATTGCGAGCCTGTGTGTCCTCAGGTCTAATTGAGCTATGTAGCTAAAATCCAATACGACACGAGGAGTTCCATGAGTCTGTCCTTTGTGGCGCATTTGACGATATAAACTACCTGGGCAAGGTGCCTGATCAGATAACTCCATGCTATGCACTGGCCGCTGGGCTCACCCCCGCCGGATCAGATCAAGTCTGCTCCTTGAGAAGCTCCTTACAAAACCCACAAACAATCCTGCCGCCGCCCTCCCTGACATCGACTTGGTCATAGTCCTCGCCCGGAGCGTGTTCCGCGGGCCGAGACGCAAAGCTCTTTCACCATGTTCCCTAGCCGCGCCCTCCCCGCCGCCTTTTGATCGCGTGCCTCGCCCCCCATGACACTGTTGCCTATGAGCCTTTGCACCCTGTAGGCGAGGGACGTAGGCCTCACTACCTGCTCACAAGAGCACCAATGCTCTGGTGTCTGCTCGCGCCGGCGCTCGCCTCGACGCCCGCTGCCCGCGGCAACGCCGTCGGCGTCGAGACCGACCTTGGCATGGCCTCTCGAGCCCTAGGTCAAGAATTGTCAAATCTGTTGTGCCCGAACGTAGAGGGTGACTTGACCCATTCGATCGGCCGCTCGAGCATGTCGATGAACCTGAAGACAATCCCAATCTGGATCAGACCATCAGGTGTAAATTCCCCATGTAGGCGTATAGTGATATACAAAAACGCGAATAGAGATTAGCCTAGATATAGCAAGGCTTGTTAAAAGTACATAGAAGATGCCGCCTTGGATATCTATGTTTTGGGAACGGTAGGTAGTTGTTTGGACATTGAGTAGGTAGGCTGGCCATCCAGTATTTTATACGTGTAACAGTAGCAGTTGGAGAGCCGTGACCTAGACGGAAGCGATCAAGCCTGCACTGCCCGTCAGCACTGCTTCGGCCCCGTCGGTTCGCGTTCGAATAATGCACTTATGGAATGGCATAGCGGTTATGTTCCATGCTCATCGTGACGATAAAATACCACACGCCGTCTTTTATCCCGAGCCACTCATTCAGCCGCCGAGCGAAAGGGGGTGGGCTGGTGGCCTAGTTCATCCGGATAAGCCTATTGATTCCACTTCTACTTATATTCTAGAATCTCTGGTAGCGGGGACGTACCTGGGTGGATGGTCGTGGCAAGGGCTGTGTGCGCCCAGTTCTAGCTCCCTCCGCGGACCGGTCCCGTTGCAGGGCGCATGGAATCCCGAGATGGAATCGCCTTGAAAGCCAAACTCTGCATAGAAACCGTGCTTCGTCAGCAATGACCACGACTTCATCCTCCTCCAAACCCAAACCCAGAACCTCCCCCCAAGACAACCTCCACAACCACAACCGCAACCGCCACTGCCCCGAGCACTGCAGTCCCCGATGTATCCAGCCCGCCCGCGGGCGGAAAGAAGCGTTGTTCCAACAACATGTTCACGCAGTACTCGGCGCTGGCGTGTGCCAGCCCCGTGCGCCCTCGTTCGTCTGCAAAGATGCAAGCTTGGGGTTCGGGGCTGCGTGACTGCGCCAACAGGGGCGTGCGGGCACGGCGGTGGCGTCGACGTATGGGAGCTACTAATGCGTGACACGACGGCTGCGTAGGTAGTAAGGGTAGTATGGTATTTGGTTCGGTTATTATGTAACAAAACATAAGGTGTCTATCCTGTCATCTGTTGAGGGTCAGAAGGTGAATGGTATGTTTTGCTCCAGACACAGTAACGGAGCAGGTCGGCCGGCCTCCCCCTCGTGTCGCCCGTGCCACGCCACCCAGCTACTCCCACTGCTCCAGGTGCCAGACGGACGCCTCGACCGACGGAACCTCGGAATCGGCCAGGGAGAGCTGCGAGATCTGTGCCAGATGCCGCCGCCGAATGTGTGCTGGGAACGGCTCGAGATCCTCCGCGCTGGGGAGCGTTTTATGAAGGAGAGGGCTGAGGAGAAGACGCCGTCGAGGGGCCAGAAGAGACGCCTGGCGGCGGGGGAGCCGACGACGGCGACGGTCGGATCGTCCCCGGGCTCTTTGAAGGAGCGGCATGGGCCCCTGGTCCGACAAACCTGCTGGTCGGAGAGACGTTATACTGTATATCGATATAACGCTTGGGGTTGCAAGGCTGGGTTGGATAAGCGTGTCCTTTGATGTCCTTGCAGTGCGCGGGCGTGCACGCGTGACACTAGATAGCAAAGCTGTCACATTTTTATATCACAGCGACTTGGGTAAAATCGCTCGAGTAGGAATGATGCCGCCCTACCCTCTTGCGGATGCGAATGACCCTGTGTCATGTGTCAACATCTTCGAGCGGGCATTTGACTACACGGAATGTTCCAATGGTGTACCTTTCTTGAGATTTGACGAGTTTTGCACACCTGCAAGCCTCGTAGAACCCAGACGACAACACCAACAGCTGAATGTCAAGCGGAGAGATGTCCTTATCCCCTGGCAACAACAAACCGAAGACGTTCCAGGGCAACAAGTAGCCTCTGCTGGCTCGAGAGGAATTACAGTATAGATATGGAAGCCGCAGTCAATGTTCTGTGTAAAGTTGGGGTAACCAGCGTTTCCCAAAGGATATCAGTATAGCACACCTGGTGGCTGCATACGAAGAATCACAGACATACGATTTGCAAGGACGGAAACACGGTAAACCATCGCACCCATTCCCATAATGATTAACTCCTGTTCTCTAAATTATTCGAGAGGGAGGGTGTGTATTATGTACGCACACGTACACCCCTCACAGCACCCGTCCATTTTCCGTCGTATTCTTAATCGACAATTAATGATACAAGAACGCCGATTCCAAACATCGGCTATTTTGACCAGAACGTCACGACCCCAAGAAAGAAGGAAATCAAGCTTCGGCCAATCTAACCAAAGAGAAAGAATAGATGATCCCATACGCCAATGCCGTGCTGCTGAAAACAGCAACCAAAAGATGGACTTGAGTACTGCCAGGAATAAACAAAGAGTGTGAGGACCAAAGCAGAGGTCAAAGCATCAAATGAGGGTATCATAACTGTATGTCATATGAGCAATGCAACATTAACATATGTAAAAAGAAACATGCGAGATGGGGGAGTCCATCATGTCTGTAATCCATTGTGGCGTAAATGGTGCGTCTTAGTGGTGATTTCGAATGTGATATTATTAGCGGTCAAATGTTTGTATTAGGCGGGGATTCGCAGGGTTGCCGGTTTCGTGGCTTCGTTTTGTTCGTCATCAGTGTTGTCATTGCTCGCTTGTGCGAATTGCTCATGCCTGGGCGACTTGGGCGGCGGCGTGACTGGCCTCGTCATACTTTGCTCGGCGGCCTCGGAACTTGATTTCAGAGCAACATTCTGGAGGCCCAAGCCCTCCGTCTTGGTGTCAGTTAGATCAATCGTCGCGGGTGTCGCCGTGTTATGCGACGACTCGGAATCGACCTCCACGCTCGGACTAGGTGGCTGCTCCTCATCCGGTCGGTTGGACTCGCTGTTGCCGTCTTGACTGGGCCTAGGGCTCTTGATCGGTAGCATGGGCGACTTGACGCTCAACATGGGCGTAGCCGGCACAACGCCACCGCCAATACGGGCCCAAAACATCTGTTCCCGCAGCCGTACGCTCTCCTCCCACGCAGCCTTGACGGCGTCATCGTCGTCGGTTCGCCAGTGGCCGTCTTTCAACATGCGCAAGAAGCCCATGAGGTCGCACGTTGCTCGGACGCGCACGAGGCAGTAAGACTTGCATAGTGGGTACCGCTGCGCAGTGTCAGCATCGCTCGTACGGAAACGGTAGGTGCGGAGGTGCGCCTCCTCCCTGCGGTTCTCGCCGCAAAGAGAGCAGTCCTTAAACTGTGGCTTCGTAATGGCAACTAGCGACCCCTTGGTTGCGGGAGGTACCGGCTCAACAACCAGGGTACCTTCGGTGATGGCATTGATAACAGTTCGTCTACTGAGCCAAGACAGCCCAGGTGCAATGTCGAGTCGGAGGGTTGGCTCTATGTCCTCGGACAGGACGCGCTTAAAAAACTTGGCATCTTTCAGTGGCGGTATTGGTATGGCGGCAGACGGGCCTGCACCAAGAGAGGCGGACCCAGGCGTGTTCGGAGTCGGAGGTAGTGATCCTGAGGAAGAGGTAGGCATCGGGCTTGTAACAGACGAAGTTGAAGCATTCGACGGAGGCATCGAGTTGCCTGCAGACAAGCCGAAAGCCGACATCGCGGTTGAGCTGAATGCGCCTGAGGCCGGTCTGCTCCTAATCGACAGCCTCTTGGTTGTCTGGACCAGGGTTTTGAAGTCCTCGTATGCTGACAGGTCGGTACGTAGGACCGGTAGGACCAGGTTTGTGAAACTGGTTGGATGCGCCGGTGACAGGATCTCTGGAATCGATCCTTCGGCAGCAGACATCGGGGTTTCGTCGTCTTTGGAATCGAACCTGCAGAATCCGGGCGAGGATGGCGCCGTCATGGCGTTTTGGTCGTCCTGGTCAAGTTGCATTTGTTCCATGACAGCCTTGAGCTCTGCCAGCTGGTCATTCTGCGATTTGAGCAGTATTTCGGTGTGCGTAAGTTGTGCCCGAAGCTTTTCGTTCTTTTTATGCAACGCCTCCTGTTCCCTTTGCGCCTCTTCCTTGGCAGCAATCACCATCTTCTGGGCCTCTTCGAAGAGCTGTGTGCTCAGCTCCTCCAGCTCCTGCTCGATCTTCCTCTTCTGCTGCTCCATCTCACTTCGGCCCTTCTTTTCGTCAGCGACACGACGAAGCAGGTCCTTCTTTTCACTCTCGACAGTTTTGCGGCGGACCCATACATCGCCAGACAGCATTTCTCGCTGCTCGGCGAGACGATCCTCCAACTGCCTGATTGTCTCCCTCGCATCCTCGAGCTCTGCTCTCGCGCGCGCGAGTGTGTCGTCGAGTGTGGTCTGGTGGTTGATTGCATTTATGAGCTTGGTGCTCAAGGTGGCTACTTCTTGGTCGAGGTTGGGGCAGGGGCTTGAGGGGCTAGGAAATCCGTGAGCGCTAGCAGGGCTCATGTTCCTGCTCCTAGGGTCGGGTAGCGTATTGAGGTCGTGCGAATCGTCATAGTCTCGAGATGTGGCGGCTGGCGATGGCGGGGATTTCGGATGCTGCACAGGACCCAAAAAGGCGCTCGCGTGTGCCACATCGGCGGACATTTTTGATGGTAGGTCGGAGAGGGAGGGTGATCGGTGATGGCGGCCTTCAGTGGCGCCTGGGAGCTTGGTGGCGGCGGTAGCGGGGCTGGCGAAGCTGGAGAAAGATCTCAAGTGACCACCAATGGACCTCGTGGACGTCGGGCTTGGGCTTTTGTGTTGAGTCCAGCCAGCAACCGTTACGAAGCTAGTGCGTCGCACAACGGTCAGTAACTGCCGCTGGTAGGAAAGCCGAGGCTGAGGTTGAGGCTGGTCGAATCGGATGATGAAAGTGATAGAATACGGTAAAGGCTGAGGGGAGTAGAAGCTGTTGAGCTATCCTCAACCAGGACCGGTGACTTAAGACCACTTGGTTGCGCAGGTATGCTGGTATAATATGTGACTTGATCCAGGCACAGGTCGGGGAGTAACTTACGGAATAGAATCCAGTTTGACGATGGGAAGGAGGAACGCGAACCGGAAGGCCGCTGTTCCAGGTTGTGGTTAGACAGCCCGCTGGACGGTGGTCTGGAGGTACAGATGGTAGCTTGAGTGGGCGGATTGGGAACCCAATGTCTTCGTCCACAGGCGCCGCAGGAAGGAGCCGGTATTTGAGTTGGCAGATTCGCTGGATCGCGGCAAGAGGGGAGGGAGGATGGAAGGTTTGTCGAGCGCTTTGAGGAACTGCTTTGAAAGGGCCCAGATGGAGGAACAGCACTGCAAAGCACAGCACAGCACAGAACAGCACAGCACAGCACAGCGCAGCGCAGCGCAGCGCAGCGCAACCGAGCCCAGACTTTTCGTAGATGTTGCGAATCTTGCGATGAACCCCCAACTGCGGGGGGAGTGAGTGTCCTTGGTGGCTGAGGTGCCTGATTAGTGGCTCCGACCTCTCCAGTCTCAGCAGCCCACGTCTCGACCACTGCAGCTCTCGACGTCAAACGGCCGTGCGATTGCTGATGCTGCCGATGTGGTCGGGCGGGGGAGCGAGAGGGATGGAAGAGCAAAAGGCCTTTTTGGAAGGGTGTGATGATTCAACATGTGTATGTATTGTGCGAGCTCGTCGGCATTGTCGGTCTCTAGTTCGAGGCAACGAGTATACAAGGTCGAGTATGTAGGTAGGTAGCGTAGCGTTCGGCGGACGGTGAGTAGTGGGCGGGCGGGAGGGCGGGCGATTGCGACAGAGGGCGGTGCAGGTGCAGGCGCAGGTGCAGGCTTTTCCCGAGCCGCTGTTTCGCCTGTGGGGATTTGTGACAGGCTTTTGCCGAGGT
>JASAOQ010000494.1:13025-37995 GCA_031306065.1 Pseudopyricularia cyperi | reverse complement strand
AATGACTTTGGTGTGTGGTCGAAGATATATATAATGTTAAGGAGACCCCTCCTTGGCGTTGGCCATGTGTTCACTAGCAAGTCGTTTTGTTCTAGCGAACAACATTTGATTAAACAACATACAAACATTCATCAGTTCAAGCAAGCCGCATTGTTTATTTTGATAGACCCCTTTTCCTTCTCATCCTGTCTCTAGTAGGTAACTTACATATAGCATAGCACCAAATATATTCTGTCTCCGGTAGGTCACTTACAAGGAGCATAGCACCCAAAACCTCTACACATTTACACCCACACACACACACACACACAGAGGGAGAGAGACATAAAAAATGTCACCCGCCACCATCGTACCCTACGGCCGTCGCCTCCTCCCCCATGTCCTCGACGAGCTCGCCAGGACGGACCCGGACGGGGAGATGCTGTCGGTTCCACGCTCGTCCGAAGCTCGGGACGGGTGGGCCAAGATCACATTCGGCCAGGTCGCCGACGCCGTCAACCGCGTGGCCGGCGGGCTGCTGGCCAACAGGCAACAGTACGTCAGGCCGCACAGCACCAAGCTACCGACGTACTCCAGCGCAGACAGCAACCCGACTCTGGCCTACATCGGCCCCAACGACGTCCGCTACGTCATCTTCGTCCTGGCCTGCGTCAAGGCGGACGTCAAGGCGCTCTTCATCTCGCCCCGCAACTCGAAGGAGGGCCAGCTGAACCTGTTCGACAAGACAGACTGCGTCGGCGTCTTCTACGACCCCCTGTACCGCGAGGAGGTGCAGTCCTGGCTCCAGGAGCGCCAGGAAATGACGGGCGTCGAGGTCGAGTCCCCCGAGTCGTGGCTCGAGGGCCCGCCGGCCAAGCATGTGCCTTACGACAAGACTTTTGAAGACGCCGTCTACGACCCCGTCATGATACTACACACGAGCGGCAGCACGGGGTTTCCCAAGCCGGTGGTCGTAAGGGTGGGAATGCTCAGCATTGCCGACGCGGTGCGCACGGTCCCGGATTTCCAGGGCCAGCCGCTCGGCAT
The DNA here is from genome assembly GCA_031306065.1 of Pseudopyricularia cyperi. Lineage (NCBI taxonomy): Eukaryota > Fungi > Ascomycota > Sordariomycetes > Magnaporthales > Pyriculariaceae > Pseudopyricularia > Pseudopyricularia cyperi. The sequence goes on along the minus strand of JASAOQ010000494.1, from coordinate 36,969 downwards.
CTTGACCGTCATGCACGCCCGCCGCGCCTTCGGGCCGATGCCCATGTTCCACGGCGCGGGCATGTACAACACGCTGTCCAGGGCAATATACTACGCGAGACCCGTGGCGATGGGCATCGCGTCGCGGCCGCTGACGGCGCAGTCCGTCATCGACGCCGTGGAAAACGTCGACGTCGACGTCCTCCTCCTCCCGCCCGCCGTGCTGGAGGACATGGCGCACATGCCCGAGGGCATCAAGGCGCTTCAAAGTGCCGACTACGTCCTCTACGGTGGCGGCCGCCTGAGCCCCGCCGCGGGCGACAGGCTCGCCGTGCAACACGGGGTTCGCCTCGTGTCGCTCGTCGCATACACCGAGGCCGCGACCTCGCTGTACCACCTGCAGCCCAGGCCGGAGCTCTGGGAGTGGTTTATAATCGACTCCGATGGCATGGGGAACTCGTGGCGGCCGGTTGGCGAGTCGACCCCCGACGGAGACGTCTACGAGCACTTCATAAAGCGCAAGGACCCCAAGGACCCTGGGGTGCAGGGGATCTTCTACACCTTCCCGGACCTGGACGAGTACCCGACCAAGGACCTGTACATCAAGCACCCGACACTCCCGAACCACTGGAAGTATCATGGGCGAGCCGACGATGTCATCGTCTTCAGCAATGGCGAGAAGCTGAACCCGACCACCATCGAGGCCGCCGTGACCAGCCACCCGGACCTCAAGGGCGCGCTGGTCGTGGGCGCCGCCATGTTCCAGCCCGCGCTGATAGTCGAGCCGGCTACGCCGGAGCTCCACCCGACGACCGACGAAGAGGTGGAAAGATTCATCGATCGCTTCTGGCCCCTCGTCGAGGAGGCAAACGAGACGACCGTCGCCCACGGCAGAATCTCGCGGGAGCTCGTCATGATCACGAGGCCGGACAAGCCCTTCCCCAGAGCAGGCAAGGGCACCATCCAGCGGGCGGCCGCCACGAAGCTGTACGAGGAGGAGACGATCGCGCTGTACGACAAGGCCGCCGCCGGCGGCGGGAAAGCGGTGCCCTTGGACGTGTCCTCCGCAGCCAACCTAGCCGAGTCTCTCCGCGCCCTGTTCGAGCAGCTCGGCAAGCTGAACAGCAGGGGCAAGGTCCTGGCCGTCGACACCGACTTCTCCACCGCGGGCATCGACTCGCTGCAGGTCATCAACGCCGTGCGCATGATCCGTTCCGGGTTGGCAGCCGCCGGCCTGCCGCCGCCTACGGAGGAGCTCGCCCCGCGCCACATATACGCGCACCCGACGGCCGCCCAGCTGGCTTGGTACCTGCTACGAGGGCAGGCCGGCACGCAGGCCGACGGCGTCGAGGCCATGAAGGCCCAGCTCGCCAAGTACACGGCCGGCCTGCCCGCCGACCCGGCAGAGCAGCAGCGCAAGCCCGCGCCGGCGACGAGCAACCAGACCGTCATCCTCACGGGCTCGACGGGGGCGCTGGGCTCGTACCTGCTCGACATGCTGCAGTCGTCGCCGGCCGTGCGCAGGATCGTCTGCCTCAACCGGGGCGACGACAGCGCGGCCCGCCAGCAAGCCGGCAACGCCGAGCGCGGCCTGGCGACTCGGCTGCCCAAGGCCGAGTTCTACAACTCGGACCTCTCGCGGCCGGACCTGGGACTGGGCGCGGACGTCTACAACAGCCTGCTCCGGGACGCCGACCGCATCGTCCACAACGCCTGGCCCGTCAACTTCAACATGTCGGCCGCCACCTTTGAGCCGCACGTCACGGGCACGCGCAACCTCGCCGACCTGGCCCTCCGGGCCGCCAAGCGCGTGCACCTCGTCTTCACCAGCTCCATCGGCACCGTCGAGCGCTGGAGCGGCGCGCCGTTCCCCGAGCGACGCGTCGACGACCTGACGCTGGCGAGCGGCGGGTACGGGTGCTCCAAGCTCGTCGCCTCGCTGGTCCTCGACGAGGCGAGGGAGCGCAGCGGCCTGTCCGCGGCCTCGGTGAGGGTGGGCCAGATCGCGGGGCCGAGGCGCCAAAGGGGTGCCTGGAACAGGCACGAGTGGCTGCCTTCCCTCGTGGCCAGCTCGCTCTACCTCGGCGCGCTGCCGCAGAGCCTGGGCACGCAGGAGGAGGTCGAGTGGACGCCTGCCGAGGACATGGCGCAGCTGATCCTCGAAGTGGCCGGCGTTCTGCCCGCCCGCGAGGGCTGGGAGGGAGAGAGGACGGGCTATTTCCACGGCGTCAACCCGCGGGGCGCCCGGTGGAGCCATCTCGCGCCGCACGTCCAGGAGTTTTATGGCGCAAGGATCAAGGAGATTGTGTCTCTGCAGGAGTGGATCGGGCGACTTGAAAAGTCGGCCGCCGACAGCACCAACAACATCGACAAGAACCCAGGCGTCAAGTTGTTGGACTTTTTCCAGACCTTGCTCAAAGCCCAACCTGTCAAGTTTGACATGACGCGCACTTGCCAGCTCAGCCCGACGATGGCGGCTCTCGAGCCTGTCAGCCCAGAGCTGATGAAAAATTGGTGCAGGCAGTGGGGATTTTAAAAGCGGACGGCAGAAAGAATGTCCGGTGTATTATTCCAATCGTACAGACGGGAAGGTGAATGCACGCGGCGAGATTGGATATCTATCATTGTTGGTTTCATCGACGAGCGCTTTAATACATTTGCATTGTCTTTATGTGATTTGAAGAAGGGGAAACAGAGCTATATATTAAAAATAAAACACGACATCGAAATCGCTAGCAGGCCATGGAAGGGCTGATAGGGTATCATAACAAGCGTGCGCCGCGAAGTTGGTTGAAAGCAATTTTGTGAATCAAATGGCAAACGCCGTAGGCTAGAGCACATCGCAAACAAAGCCAGCCAACCGACAAGGGGAATTCGCTGTTGGATTCAGAGAAAAGAGAATATGTGACGTCAAGAGGAACAGTCCTTGAGTCGGCATAGACCGACGCGCAGCAAAGCACAAGCCAGAATCATTATATATACACCAGAAAGCAAAAAGAAAAAAACAAAAGCATTAGGTTCACATTACCTCATGCCTCACAAAGCACGCCCGGCGTCCGCCGTCACACGCTATCAATACCCTCTAGGATCCTGCGTGCGGCGTCTAGTCGCCTCCGGGCCGCCCTGCTCTCGGTGCTCGATCTGCCGTTCTCGGTGAGGCCCAGCACGCACTTGCCGATGCTGGCCACCAGCCTCTCGACAAGGAACTGGTCCTCGCGCAGCAGCAGCTGCAGCGCAGCCGGCGTGCCGGGCTCGACCAGGACGCCGCCGCTCCTCTTGCTGGGGCTCGATCGGCCGCTCAAGGCGCTGCCGGCCCGCTGCTCGTAAATGGCAGCGGCGTCGTTCATGATGTGGCTCGAGATCTGGCGCAGGTTGTCCGCGTCTGGGATGCTGGTCAGGCTCGTCGCTTTCTTGCGCGACACGAGCGGGAAGCTGCGCATCGTGCCGGCGGAGTCGACCGATGATACCGAGTATTTGTTAGCCACGTGGTTTCCAGCGCTGCTAGCAGCTCGACGCGCAATGGTGGCAACCGGCGGCGAGTACTTGGCCGGATGCTCGTTCGGACCCTGGATGCTGCCCTCGTTGCTGCTGTCAAGATCGACGGGACCTACGTCCACAGGCGTGACAAATCCCGGCTGCAGATCGGATTCCTCGGCAATCGGAGGAGTGCTCAAGGAGACGCTTTCATCGCGGTGCTGCGAGCGAGCCCGTGCATTGGCGCGGGATCTGTTGCCCTCGGCCGTCCTGCGCCCACCATCATAACTGGTGTGGCCCTCGTCGGCGGTGGCAAAGGACTCGAACGAGTCCTTCGACGCGGTGGTCCCGATAGACATGTGGCTGGTGCTCCTGTGTAGGTCCAAGCTGACCCTGGTAGACCGCGTCGGCTTCGGCTCGGGCTCCGCGTCGGTCACCGGACCCCGCGTGGTCATGAGAGAGTCGTCCGAGCTGAAACTCCCCCGCTTTTGTCGAGCCAGGCTCTCCTGCCCAATCGTGCCGAGGGCGCTGTGCAATATGAAGTGCTCGTAGTCAAAAGCATCTTCCCTGTCCTCGTGGGAGATGGGATGCTGAATTGTATCGTGGTACGAAGACTCGCCGCTCTCGCTTTCGTAATCCCGGATCTCGTTATCATAATCGCCGTCCTCCGTCACCATGTCGCTGATGTCGTCCTCGTCATCCTGAAGATCGTCCACTGCAGTCTCGAAATCCTCTTCGGCAGAGGTGAGCTCGCCCAAGCCTCGGATCTGCACCTTGACTGTCGAGTCCCCCGTCTTCTCGGCGCGGATGGCGCTGTCCGACGAGCTAAGTTCTTCCCCGTACGCGATGGGAATTTCCACCTCCCCGGTCCAAACCCTTTGGCTTGTTCCAGGCTCAACACTACTTGCAGTAGCGTTTTCGGCTACCGCCTGTTCGTCACCAGACGTGCCATACCACTGGTCTCCCCGGGCGTGCGTGAACGGGCTGGGCGTTCGAAGATTTTGAAAGCTCCTCCTGCGTATGCTGTCCTCGCGCGCCTTGTCCCGAAGACTGGAAATCTTGCCCTTGAGGTCCATCACTTGACCCTTGAGATCGCGCATTTGGTTGACCGATGCCGACCTGGTGATGGTCGGTTCTTCGTCGGAGTAGTCGAACGTCGGCGTCAAGAAGTTCCTGGTTGGGTAGCCGGCACGATGCGTATCGCTCGCGACGGAGCCCTCGCGATCGTGTTGGTTCTCACTCAGCGGCGCCAAATGAGAACCGCGAAGTCCTGGCGAAAGTTTCTGGTCCGATACCGAGTCATGCGCGGTGTAGCGAATATTGTCGACACTCTTCGAGGACGTCAGCGGTTGCCTGTAGCCGCCGGCCGCCCCCAGAGCGCTTGCTGATCTTTGGGGGTAAACCTTTACCGGAAGGCCGATCCTGAACGAGTTCTCGCTGCCCATCCTGCTGTGTCCCGGGGACGGGGTGAACTGCCGAGTTGGCGAGGGGGTCGAGCATTCCGAACCGAACGAGGGCGAATGGGCGTGCAAAGTACTACGAGCTCGATTCAGGTTACCCTCCATTGTCGTTAGCCTCCGCTTCGCATTGGCGAGAATCAGCTCGGCCCGTTGACTCAGGGACGCTTGCGCGTTAATTTCGGCGTCCTTGCCGGCGTTGGCCGCCCTCCGTTCGGCGGCCGCGGCGGCCGCGGCAGCAGCAGGAGCTATACGGCCATGGGATTGCGGTTGCCTGATGGTAGGCTCCTTGGGCGCATCATCTGGCATGTATGAATCGGCAACACTCTCCTCGTCGTCGCCGAGGAAGACGCTGTCGTCGCCCACGCTGGCGGCGTCGTCAAAGTCGGCAAACGCGTTGGTCCGGTCCTGCGTGGTGATTGTGCTGTTGCTGCCCATCGAACCGGACCTCTGGCGGTCGTTTGACCTACGCATGAGCTTCTTGACGCCATCGAGGCCCATCGTGGGCGAGGAACGGAGGACCTCGACGGGGCCAGCAAGGCTTTCGGCACCGCTGGAGGCCCCACGGGGTCTCGTTGTCCACGGCCTCCCGGGCGTGCTCTCCACCTCGGTCACCTCGCCAATGTCGGAGAGCATGGTTCCATTTCCGTATATTATGGGCGTGGTGGGCGTCATGGGGCTGATGGGACCGGGTCCGAAGGAGGCAAAGGAGGCGTCGAGGGCCGCATTGGATCCGGCGTACATCTGATGTGACAGGTCGAGGCTGGAGGTCGAGGCCTGGGAGTTCTTCCACATCATGAGGGGCGACTGTGAGCGGTCGAGGCCGTTGTCCGAGTCGAGGTCCATGGATGGCGGGCGTTCATAGTCGGGGAGAATCATATCGGGGTTCGTCAGAGTCGGAGAGGCGGGCGTCTGAGGGTACGACTGCTGCCGCGAGTGGGTTGCGCCGCCCGAGTACCTTGCCGTAGTAGCAGCCATGATGGCGGGCGGGAACCGTCGAGGCGCGCGGCGGCGGTGGTTCTGGTCAAAGATCCAATGGGGTGGGCAACCTGTCGCCAAGGAAACGTTGCTTAGGTGAAGCTGGTTTGTATGTTTGTGTGGTCGGACGTTGTTATGCGATGATGGAGGTGTCGACCGGGAATCTGGGATGGGAAAGGGAAAAGGGCAACTGCCTCGTGGGAGAAGAAACAGCGCACGGGCAAGCCGCCGCCCCGTCTAGTGGCGGCTGTCCGCGATGTTGACTCGCGGATGGTCGTGCCTGTCAAGTTTTGGGTGGGCCGAGGAGGCCTGATGCAATCGAGAATCGAGAATGGTGGACTAGACTAGACTAGACTAGACTAGGGAGTGGATGGAGGTGAGTTGAGGTCAGTAGCCCCCGGGGGTGGAGCGGATACTGGAGTTGAGGTTGGCGATGAGGGCGACTTGGACGGACGAGACCGAAGATGGCTGCCAGCGACAAGATTTTGATTGGATTGGATTGGATTGGATTGGATTGGGACCCGAATGCAAGTTTTAGATTGGCAACAGAAACGATGAGGCTTGGCGTAGTTACCGGCCGCAGAGCGAGCGCCATTTGGTTTTGACGACGGCGATCGTTTTGTTTTTTTGTTTTCTTTTGCGGGGTACAATGTATACCTAGATAGGTACGCAACAGGATGCGCAAAACTGCCCAGTCTAGTCTATCTAGTCTAGTCTAGACTAGACTCTAATTTAATCATAGCGTTTTCACTTTGAAAAAGCAGAGAAGCAGCACCATGAGAAATGTGTAGATGATTGCTTCTTTTTCTCGGATTGGTTGTTGCTTTCATTTCTTGGTGTCTTGGACCCTTTTTTCAGGAACCGCATAGGGTAAAGCCTCCACCCCCAACGGGGGCAGAACTAGCCTAGTAATAATTAATTAGCGCAATCAAAAAAACACACACACACGAACGAGAGTCTATTTTGGTAGATCTAAAGAGGGCATTTCAGATGGCATCGAAGTCTTGAAGATGGCCAAGCAGAGAGCATTGTAAACAATTCGATACTGAAAACTAAGGATGAACCAAAAAAAGAAAGAAAAAATCGTCCGTTCTCATCAATCGATCAAGCGGTTCGGTTGCCTTGTGTTTAATACCAGCAAAACCCCCGCCATCGTAAAACGCAAATGCCCACCATTTCCCCGTGCCTCTCGGTCCATGAACTGATCACCTCTCAAATCAGGAACGTAAACAAAGAGAAAAAAAAATCTCCGGGCTTATGCGGAACCGGGGTAATTATCTTGACCAACAAAGAAAGAAGCAAAACTCGCGTCTTTGGGCCCCATGGAACGTGGTCCTCGAGGTGGTCAATCAATTAATTGACTTGTCATTTCAACCCCATCCACACACACACACATTCGCGTCGTACTCGGTACCTTGGACTCTGCGGCCAAACATGGCAGCCATTTCGCCGGCCCCCTCCTACTCGAGATAACCCGAGCAATCTATCAGAAAAGTTTACAGGTAGCAATCTCCAAGGGATGGCCTGGTACCCAGAATGACATGACTTGACCTGTCCACGAAAGCTTTTGACGGGACTATCCAGTGCACGGATAGGCGCGCGGCCTCACAGCCCGAAATGGCGTCAGAGCTTGTCACATGTCAAGTGCAGCCAGCACAGCAACATCATCGCCAACCAACAGCCAAACCATCAAAATTATCTACCTAACACAGATACCTCCACATCGACGGCCTGCTGCCCACTGCCCCTATTTCCCCTACTTCTATTTCCTTGTCCAAAGCCAGAAATAAACCTCCATCTTTCGTCTGCCGGCCTGTAAACTAGGAAAGCAAAGATGTTGAAGTTCTTTTGTCTTCCCCCTGTTAAACGCCGATTGTTGAATGTTTGTGTTCCCCCTCAAGTGATATCTGATGCCGTGTATGTTATGTATGTGCTTCGGGAAGGCTTTCAAAGCGCCCCCGGAAAGATGTGCATGTCTCTGTTGAAAGACGCCTCCACTCCGAGCAAAGATGCATCCTGTTCCTTTTGTATCCCACCCAGGTATTTGTAGAGAAATCGAATAAGACGTGAAAGAAAACCAAAACCAAAAAAAAAGATTAGGTTCGTTGAGAACCGTACGCCAGCCTTTTATCATTCCCAGTTATAACCTGCTAAAAGACAATTGAGATTGAGAAAGAAAGAAAAAAAAATTTGTAACAAGAAAACCGGTCCATCAGCTTCCTGATTATGATGACGGTCCGACAAGACAAGTACTTGTGTGAAAAAATAAGAAAAAGCCCGGACGTTGAATCCGGGGCTCCTCGAGAGCCGTTGCGCCTGGTGTCTGTCTAAAACTTCAGGGGCTTAGGCTTCTCCCAGCTGAAGCTCTGGTTGGTGCCAAAGTGACCGTTCTTGGCCGTCTGGCGGTAGATGGGCTTGGCGAGGTCGAGCTCCTTGACGATGACACCGGGCTTCATGTCGAAGTTGTTGCGGATGATCTGGACCAGCTCGTCTGATGTCTTGTCCGAAGTGCCGTACGTGTCGACGTAGATCGACAGCGGCTCGGCAACACCAATGGCGTACGAAAGCTGCACGAGGGCACGGCGAGCGAGGCCGGCGGCAACCAAGGACTTGGCGATCCAGCGGCCCAGGTAAGCGGCCGAACGGTCGACCTTGGAGAAGTCCTTGCCGGAGAAGGCACCGCCACCGTGGGCACCCCAGCCACCGTACGTGTCGACAATGATCTTGCGACCGGTGAGACCAGCATCACCCTGGGGTCCACCAATGATGAAAAGACCCGAGGGTTGGATCTGTACAAAAGTTGACATCATATTAGCTGGGAACTGGCTCGTTTTGAGGCAAATGGGTTGGATTCCTTAGTACGTACGTGGTAGACGGTCTTGTCGTCAAGGAGGTTGGCGGGAATGACCTGCTTGATGATCTTCTCCTTGATCTCGCTGCGAAGCTTCTCGGTGGTAATGTCCTCGCTGTGCTGGGCCGAGACGACGACCGTGTCCACCCTCAGGGGGATGACGGCGCCCTTGTCGTGCTTGTACTCGACGGTGACTTGGGTCTTGGTGTCGGGGCGCAGCCACGGGAGGGAGCCGTCGCGGCGGGCAGCCGACATGGCGGCGTTGAGCTTGTGTGCAAGGAGGAGGGTGAGGGGGAACAGCTCAGGGGTCTCGTCGGTGGCATATCCGAACATGATACCCTGGTCACCGGCGCCAAGCTCCTCGAGAGCCTTCTCGTAGTGGAGACCCTGGGCAATGTCAGGGGACTGCTCCTCAATGGCAATCAGGAGGTTGCACGTCTTGTAGTCGAAGCCCTTGGACGAGTCGTCATAGCCAATGTCCTTGATGGCGTCGCGGACCGTCTTTTGGAAGTCGACCTTGGCCTTGGTGGTGATCTCGCCAAAGATCATGATCATGCCCGTCTTGGTGGCAGTTTCGCAAGCGACCTTGGAAAGGGGGTCCTCGGCCAAGCAGGCGTCGAGGACGGCATCCGAGACCTGGTCGGCGATCTTGTCGGGGTGGCCCTCGCCCACAGACTCGGACTATATGAAGGCTCCTGTCAGGACACAATCCAAGACAAGACAATACAGACGTGCCCAGTGCTAAATGGTTCTCGGTTAAAAGGTAAAAGCAACTCACCGTGAAGAGGAAGGTGCCCTGATTGTGGCTTGCGCCGTTAACGCCGTTGGGAGCCATGGTGTCTGTATTATGTGGGGTGGGATGATACGTATGGGTAGAAGGGAAGAAGAAAACCAAGATAACAAGGAAGAAGCACTTGGCAGTTCGAGGACAGATGTGCGGCAAAAAGCACGATTTATCCCGTGCTGAAGAATTGAGGGAGGTAACGCGGGAAAAGAAAAGAATATGCGAAGAGACTGAGAGGGAACGGGGTTCGACGAAGAAAAAAAAAATCCCGAGGCGTGTTTTATTAGCTACGGGAGGGAGGCTGGCCAGACAGGTGTCTTAGCTAGGGTGGCATGATTGGAGAGATGCTCGGCCGCCAATGACTTGGGGAGGTATTTTTTTTGGGTGGCTCCGACAAAACTTACCCCGCCAACCAACGCAACGCAGCTACAAGTCCGAGCTTCGGCAGATACCTTGCTTTGCTCTGCTTTGTACATCAGATGCTGTATTAACTGTAAATTCACCTGAAGATGGAGGTCATGGGCAGTGCAATTTATGCCAAGGCATAGATGCTTTCCATGCTTCGCGAGTTAGGTACCTACCTAGGTAGGTAAGGAAGTAAGGTCGTTCAAATAAGGTCTCTCAACGCCAGAAGTGCTTATAGATCGGTCTCTCTGACACTCGTGGGAGTCGCTCACCATCAGCTTGACTGGCGACATCTGGTCTCTTTCTCTTCTTGATCACCTGACTAAGCAACCCTGGTGTCAAGCTCAAAGCTTGCCGTAGTCTGAGTTTGAAACTTTCTTTGACGCTCGTGGCTTGCTGCGTCTTGCCTACGGAGTACATATATGTGTGTCGAGCAGGGCTGTCTAGGTATCTGACATTGACCTCCTAGACGCACGCTGGTTTTGTTTTCGCAACAGAGAGCAAGCTGCCGCGTGGCTAGCATTCGACTATACGATTGGATGGTAAAGCAAAAGGTTGAACCTCAGTCGACTGTGACTGTAGCCCTGTATTCCACAGAATGGATTGTGGTCCAATATTATCCAGCATACTTTAAGGGTAGATAGTCTTTGAAAAAGATCAGCCCCCTGCAAGCAAAATACCACCATGGGATGGAAACGAAGCGGTCGGTGTTCACATGGCATCAGCCACCAAGCCAATTACGTGCTCAGTTTGGCTCAGAGCGTCGGCTATATTACGACAGACCGACTAAGAAAAAGAGAAGGGAAAACACAAAACAAAACAGCGCTAAACATGGCATCAATCCAACATCCATGGAACATCCTTTGGTGTCGGTGTGTCCCTTAACAAAGCCGCAAGGGATGCCGCAGACGCAGTCCGATAACCGCCGACTCCGTCCAAGGGACCATCTAAACAGCCCCACCATACGCGGGGTTCTTTTTTCCCCATCGGTACTTACAGAAACAAGCCCAAAAAAAACATTTTTCTTATCGTAAATATCGCATCTTATCGCATGGATCCTAGAACTACCATCCGGCGCGTCCACTCCTGAGATGGATGGCGTCGTCGCGACCAACCACCTCCAGTCGAAGCGAAGATGCATGTGCGATAGTGCTGGACTTATTCTTGACCAAACAACGAAGTACATGAACAAATATTACAAGAATCCATCCACACAAGTCTGTGAAAGCACGTAACTTTCCCTCTGACGGCGGTGGTACAACCCCGCCTCAACAATTCCGGCGTGTCTGCCTCGACATCCAACCATTTGAACACGACCACGACCACGAACCAGACCCGCGTCTGATACGGATTCAACATGAGCAAATTCGGGGTCATGGTCATGGGGCCGGCCGGGGCTGGCAAGGTTCGCGCAAGAATCCAAACGTGATACGCCACTTGCATAGTGCAACTAATGAATGACCTTCTCCGCGACCGCATTAGTCCACCTTCTGCGCATCGCTCATCACCCACCTGCGCATGAACCGTAGATCCTCCTTCTACGTCAACCTCGACCCGGCGGCCGAATCCTTCGAGCACACCCCCGACCTGGACATCAAGGACCTGATCTCACTCGAGGATGTCATGGAGGAGATGGGGCTGGGCCCCAACGGCGGTCTGATATACTGCTTCGAGTTCCTCATGGAGAACCTCGACTTCCTCACCGAGACGCTCGAGTCGCTCACCGAGGAGTACCTTATCATCATCGACATGCCGGGCCAGATCGAGCTCTACACCCACATCCCCATCCTCCCGGCCCTCGTCAAGTTCCTCACACAAAGCGGCGCCCTCGACATCAGGCTATGCGCCGCCTACCTCCTCGAGGCCACTTTTGTCGTCGACCGACCAAAGTTCTTCGCCGGCACGCTGAGCGCCATGAGCGCCATGATCATGCTCGAGGTGCCGCACATCAACATCCTATCCAAGATGGACCTGGTCAAGGGGCAGGTGCGCAAGAGAGACCTCAAGCGGTTCCTGAACCCGGACGTGTCGTTGCTGGACGACGACCCCACGAGGTTGGCCCAGGCCGAGGGAGGTGACCAGGAGGATGTTGACGACGAGCAGAGGCCGCCGCAGGAGACTGACGTGATGATGCGAGGCGCCAGCTTCAGGCGGCTGAACAAGGCCGTGGCCAACCTGATTGAGCAGTTCAGCATGGTCAGCTACCTGAAGTTGGACTCGACCGACGAAGACAGCGTTGGCGCCATTCTCAGCTACATAGACGATTGCATACAGTACCACGAGGCCCAGGAGCCGAGGGAACTAAAGGACGAGGAGTACGAAGATGCGGAAGAGGACGAATGACCGCGGCAGAAAAAGAAAAGAAAAATACAATTTTGATTCAGAGCAGGCTGACATACCCGGTGGATATTCTGCATGAATATGCTTTTGGCGGGGTGATACAGCAGCGTCCAACATGGCTTGTGTGCAAAAGACTTTCTCAACGATAGCCCCGTCCGTTACTAGAGGCACCTCTGTATGCTCCCCCGTTGCCGCCGGCGGCGGCGGCACCAGTCTGGTAATTGCCGTACTCCTGGAGCCAGATGTCCTTGGCCCACGCGACGAACCCGGCTGCCCTGCTGCCGATGACGACCACATCCCTCACCGACTGCTCCAAACCCCTCTGGTAGCTCATAGACAACAAGGCGACCACGACGGCGAGAAACGCGGCACGCAGCACCATCCTCGTCCAGAACATGACGACGCGGCGCATCCAGTTGAGCACCTGGATGGCCAGGTAGAGGACTGTAAGGGCAAAGATGACAACGACGACGTCGGGCGAGTCGTACAGCGCGCCCAACAGGCGGCTCACGAGAGGCTGGATGACCGGGTACATGAAGTCCAGGGTCTTGCGGGCGTGGCGGACGAGCTTGCGCTTTGCGATCTGTACGGGCGTGTCGGACTGGAGTACATGTCGGAGGATGAAGTTTCTGTAATCGGCGGGCAGTAGAGCTGTTTTTGAGGGGAGTTTGCGCAGGGTGGTAGTTTTTCTTTTTTAGTTTGGGATATTTGACGTGCCGCCGGGATGGATGATATAGTTGCAGCGTTCGACGTCAAACCGGCGTAATAGGGAAATACTTACATGCCAGGTAGCTCGCCCACTCGTCGCCCGAGTCCATGGCTAAGCTGGAGGTGCTTGAGCAAGAGGCCGATCGTTGTCGAGGGAAGAGCAAGACGCAGATGGTATGGAACGGTAATGAACGGTTGTTGTTATGTTCAAAGAAGCAAGCAATGGGGACTCTTTTATTATGGCGGCTATTGGAATTTGAAAGCCCGTTGCATTGTGTTTTCTTTAGACGAGAAGTAATTAAACAAGATGCTTTTTGCCTTTTTGTCTTGCCTCGAAACGGCGGCCTTTTGGTCCCTTGTCCGTCTGTCGTTTATGTCGCCCCACCTTTCGTGACCCACATACCAAGCAAAAAAGTTTTGGACGATCGCGATAGATTTTGCCTTTCTTCGCGGTCACACACCACTGACTGATCTTCATGTGTCGAATATTATGGAATGTTGCCTATGGTAAGTCCTCATAATATGCAATCAAACAAGCCCTCGACCTCCCCTTCACATGATGACTTTCCAAGAATTCTGCAAATCTCAATGGCCTTGTGCCGTCTGTGGATTATTCTCACATTCTACCACTGATCAAGTCTTTTCCCTGTTGCCCTACCTCAAATCTCCTCAAAGCCCCATCACCCGCTAACTGGAATCATTTTCCGTCGCAACAGATACGTGTTCAAAGCCCCATGCGGATCTAGCCGTTGATGGGGTGGCCCTCTGGGTACCTCCCACCCTTGATCTCATACTTTGACACGATGCTCTGGATCTCGGCCATCTCCTCGTTGGACAGATCGACCAGGACCGAGTTCTCCCTGACCCTCTCGGCGGTTGTGGCGCCCGGGATGGGGATGATGACGGGCATCCCATCGCGTCGGCCGAGGCACCGGACCCAGTTGACGGCCAGCTGGGCCGGGGTGCAGCCCTTCTTGCTGGCCAGCTTCTTGACCGCGTCCACGATCTTCAGGTTGTGCTGAAAGTTTTCCGGTTGGAACCGAGGCATGTGCTTGCGCAAATCGCCCTCCGGGATGTCGTCGGGTGATTTGATCTGCCCAGTCAAGAACTGCGGAGGCGGATCGGCGTTGTGCCTTGTGGTTAGCCAGTCTTGTTTTCTTGTTTGGCTCAAAAAGGAGCCAAACATGGGGCACATCCAGGGCTACTTACACCGCGTCCCATCGGGGAATACGCCACGAGAGGGATTCCGTACTGCGCACAAGCAGCGGCCACACCGTTCTCCAGCACGTCTAGCGCCCAGAGCGAGAGCTCGACTTCCACAGTCGCAATCTTTGTAATCTTGACGGCCTCGTGGATCGTCGCGGCTGACACCTCGCTCAGCGTTATGGAGCCGATATCGCCCTTCTTGATGCGCTCGTTCAGGGCCCCAAACGTCTCTGCGAGCGGGGTGTCGCGGTCGCGGCGGGCGCACATGAAGGTGTCGATCTTTTTGCGGCCCTTGATGGTCGCGTTGAACGTGTCTATCGCCCGTCCCACGGACTCGGGCGAGCCGTCCGGGTGGAACGTCTCGAGGTTGATGCCCGCCTTATAAGAGAACACGACCTTGTCGGCGTCCTCGGGGTACTTTGAAAAGTACCGCTCGAGCAGCACCGTGCTGTTGTACTCGGGCTTGCCGTAGAACTCGCCGCCGTCCCAAAAGTTGCAGCCTTGGTTCAGCGCCTCACGCATGGCTGCGAAGGCCTGCTCCTCTGGGCAAGGGCTTTCCCTCCACGTCAAGCCTGCGAATGTGTCAGGCCGGGTCGTTTTGGGGTCAGGCGTAGATGGCAGGCTTACCCATCAGACCAAACCCAATAGGGCCGACTTCTTTTCCATTGCATTGAGGCATGGTGATCGGTTAATATCGTAGACGCGTGGATGTACTCTTGATGATTCGGTTTCAGTAAGTCTGTCCCTCGACTAGGGCCATCTTGAGAATACCGCATGAAAAGGATTGGCAATTACGCCAAGCGCAAGGGAACCCGAGTCATCTGGAGAACCGTCTGGCCGTTGGAACACTCGGGTCAAGATGGGGTCTTGCACATCCTAAAGACTTACAGGACATACAAAGTCGAGAACAGATGTATCAAGAGACAATTTGAGCTTCAACAGTGCGGTCAGGCAACTCTTGGTCAGTCTATGCTCTTGTGTTATATCAAACGGGCCTAGGCTCTCTCGTTGTTCTAGCTGCCAGCTTGTCTTTTATCTACGACGTAGGATGTACGTCAAGTATGCAGACGAAACAACCCCGCGAAAACGATGAAGTCACCCCACCGACACGCCCACTTGTTTCTTTGATTGCCGTGTTGTTTTCGATCTCTTGAAATGACACTTTCAAAAATGACCCGATTGGCATCCAGTTCTGTACAAAGTATATGTGCAAACGTGCGGTGGTTGAGCTGCTACGTCCGTACGTAGCCCAAATCCATTCAAATACGTACCCAAGGTAAGCAACAAAGCTTTGATCCAACGCGGATCAACTCGTACAGCCAAGAGAATAGCAAAAGGCGAGAGCCAACAGCTGCGCCGCTCAGTTGCAGGGACAATACAGCCATACAGGCATCTCTCCCATAGAACAACTCAGTCGAGATCGAGGAGCATCTCGGAAGAATCGGTCGACGCCGCGCGTTCGTCGTCCTGGATTGCATCTCGGCCATGCCTCCTCAGCTTCCCCGGGACACAGGCCGCGGTCGAATCAACGTCTCGAGCCCTCCCGCCCGCCAGTTTGCCCACGACGATGTGCGGTCTCGTGCTGTTGCTGCTGCTGCTGCTCCCGCCGCCGCGGCGCTCATTCTCCTCCGCCGATAGGACCGCAGACCAGTGCGGCCGCAGCTCCGTGATGCCGACCTCCCGCCAGCCGTTGGCGGTGGTCGGCATCTCGTGAAGGAAATGGCAGTCGATACCCCACTGTGTTCTTTTTGTCAGCCGGTGTGTATTGGTACGAGCGCGTGTATGTTCATGGTCATGAAGATTTGGGATGATAGAGTGCCGCTGCCTACCTTGCACGTTCCGGTGTGGCACCAGTTCCGACAGTAGCGGCGACCCTCGCGGCGCTGCGCCTTCTTGCTCCCGCGCGAGACCCTGCGCTGGTCGTCGGCGGCGGTCTGCTGTGCCTCCTTGTGCAAGCTATGGTTGCGAGACGGGGAGGTCGTGGCCAGGCCGTCCATTTTTGTTGCACGGGTTTTCTTCTTCGTGTCTGTTCTGTGATCACCCGGGGTAGGGGGCTGTCGCTTCTCGTCGGCTGGCAGACCCCTCACGACGACAGGCGCCTTCCCGGGGCGCGGCGGCTGCTCCCCGACAGGGCCCGACGGATCCCTTCCAGCCCCTTTGGTGTTTGCGCCGAGCCTGCGGTGTTCGGCATGCGCTTCTCGCTTCGCCAGCTCCTCCAGCGTGGTCGCCTGCACGTGGTCGCCCGGCATCGTGTCCTGTTCGGCCACGGGCAAGGGGCCGCCTCCGGCCGCTGCAGTGGCGGCGTCCTGTGCCGTGGATGGATCGACGCTGCGCAGCATGACCTGCAGCGGCGTCCCGGGCTGCTCGACGTGGCCTAGGCTGGTCAGGCCGACGGTGTGGTCGTCTCTGAGCGAGCGTGGGAGGCCGCGGATCTCAAGCCAGTCCTGTTTTTTTTTATCCCCGTATGATGTCAGCAGCAGTTTCTGGAGGTTCTCCGAGGGAGATGGGAAGGCAGCAGAAGGTGAGCCACGGTCAAGCTGGGTGGCAGGGTTCACGCACCGGGAGCGTGTCGATGGGAATCATGGGAACGTTGGACTGGGGGATGCTGACGACCCCGGATGACGTCCGTATGTTTCTGGCCGGGCGGGTGAGGTAGAACTGCAAAACAGACGCCATCGTGGGCTGGGTATGTCCGTCGCAAGTCTACTGATCTTCTAGCCCCGTGATAGGTTGTGAGGGTTGATTTCGGCTTGCAATACCAATTTCTGTATGGTAAACGCATCGTGGCGAGACACTTAGTGCACATGTTTATATAGATGCCGGTTACGCTCCTCAAATGCCCGGGTTTGAAGCCGTCACAGCAAAACCAGAGGCATGTGCTCAGAAAGGGCGGTTCTGTTTGTTTGAAGCTTGCTTTTAAACAGTCATCAGAGCACCCGCAAACAACAGGCTACATGTCTAAATCTGCTCACCTCAAAACATCATTTGGTGGCTTGTCACTGGGGGGCTTTATACCAGCAAACAAGCCAAACACCAGCGATGGGTTTTGTTGATTCTACGCATGCAGAGGAAATCAATGATGGCAGCGAGAAACATTGCATCAGGCACGTATCCTCTCGACCCTAATCTTAGCCTCATTCCCATCAATGCAGTACCCAAACTGCCGCGGACTGTCCACGAGCTCCACCTGCCTCGGCACCAGCCGCCCATGTCTCGGGTTGCTGCCAGTGGCCACATCATCCGTCGTCTGGTCGGGCGTCGCACCGTCGTCCTCAGCTCCGCTACCATCGTCGGCATCCTCATCAAAGCCGGCAACAGGGTCCCATTCTCCCGTCTCCCACACGAGACGCAGCTCCAGCGGCCGGATTCCAAACAGCGCCCCGGCGATGCCCTTGACGGCGTAAATGTCGAGCGCGCGGGGAATCTCGGCCGTCCGCGCCCTAGGCCTCTCGGCTTGTTGGCCGCTCTCCTGGTCTTCCTCCATTCGAAAGTCGACCTTGATCAGCCGCCCCTCGAGGAACGAGTGGCTGACCTCGCGCCGGCGCACGACGGCCGGCTCCCCGTACAGCGCGCACAGCTCGGCCCAGCGCCGGTGGCCGGCCAGCACGGCGGCGACCTCGTCGGCGCCGCAGCCCTCGGGCAAGGCGGCGAGCTGGCGCGCGATGCGGGACAGGTAGAACATCTCGGCGTCGGTGCGCTCGGCCGGAGTCACGGCGCTGAAGTTGAGGTGCTCCAGGCGCGCGAGCCGCGCGATGGTGATCATGAAGGGATCCTCACTGACGCTCTGCTTGGCGGCGACCGCCGCGCTGCCGGTGTCTCCTCCGGAGGCTGTTGCTGTCGGGTTCTCGTAGATGGGGTTGTGCGCGAGGCGGAGCGAGCCGAGGCCCGGGAAGCTGTCGGGCAGGGCGTCCACGAAGGACCAGGTCGCGATTTGGTTGTAGGACAAGTCAAGGTGAAAAATGCTGGCGTTAAAGATAGGTACGGTCGTCGTTTCGTCTCTTGAGATTGCCGTGATGCTGTTGCCCTTGAGGTGCAAGCTGCGTAGTGAGGTGAGTGTGGAAAGCGGGGCGAGGTCGGAGAGGTGCGTGAAATCATTGTACTCGAGGCTCAGCGTGGTCAGCGACCGGGCAAGCGGCGCTGGCAGCGGCGCCGGGATGTTGACGAGTTTGTTGAGATCGCACTTCAGAGTTTGCAGCGAGCCAAACCACGACGAGATGTGGCATACTTCCTCCCACGACAGGAGCGTCTCCTCCAGGGCCAACTCGATAACGCGGCTAAAGGCCTGCTCGGCAGACGCAAGGTCAGGGCCACTGTCGAGCACGTTCCAGAAGCGGTTCCCGTTGAGTCTTAGGCTTCGCAAGTCAGACAGCTGAGAGCATATCTCGACAACAGTAGACAGGTCCGATATCAGGTTGCGACTAAGGTCAAGCTCGACGATGCGGGGGCATGTTTCTTTCACGGATGGCTCATCACTGCCGCCGTCAGAAGACACGCAAGAGATGAGGGCGCCATCAAGGATGATGGTGGTCAGCTGGTGCAGCTGCGCCAGGCGCTGGCGGATCTTGTCAAAACCGACCTCCTCGGCAACCTTGCCGGAGATGATGATCTCCTTGGGGCGGGAAGCGGCCTCTTCGGTAGCATCGCCGGCGTACTTGGCACGAACGGCCGAGATGAAGGACCGCGGCGGATCCGACGGCCTCGTTGGTCGCACGAAGGAGGCGGCGTTGGGCGCGCGGGACAGGCAGGTGAAGTAGCGCACGCCCTTGTGGCAGCCATCATGTTTTCCTCGCTGCGTTTCGTCCCACTCGACGCCCAGCCAGGTTCCCGACGTGCCGGCGACATCGCCGATGTAACGGACCGTGACTCCAGAGCCGTTGTAGGAGAGGCGCTGGCCAACATAGTGTTGGGAGGCCATTGGAGCTATCGCGTGAGTGAAAGGGAGACGAATGACGCATGTTTTGTTTTTGCAGTTTGATGTATTGCGCGGGGGAGAGTGTGGGGCCGGCACAACCTTTCTCAAGATAGGCTGCCTGGATCGTATTTCGACTTGCTCGACAAGCTGCTACTATGTAGATTGATCTTTGCAGAGGCCCAGCCGGCTTCCAACAACTATTTCGCTATTGTTTTGTGTTTAGGATTAATCTTGGATCGATCGCTTTGAAGGATTCATCAAAGTACAAGACGCAGTTTCCTGTTTACTAAAGATCAAGATCTGAATCTGTCTTTCTGCGTATCTCCACATCCCCCAGGTTTCTCCATACAGCTTATGTAACAGCTTATGAGCTCTGCTTTCTTTGATGACTCCTCCATTTCATCTCGTCTATCATTCCCTTGAAGCCCAGTCAACAATAATGAACAGCCGTTCACAATCATGGCCAATTTCAAGGCTATGCTGGCAAAGATCAGGAAGTTTGTGTCTGCGCAGTTCATCCTAATCGCCTTTGGTGTCGCCTGCCTGTTGGCGTACTTCTTCCCTGGTGAGATGCCATCCCCGACCTCCATGTTATAACTGTACATGACAACAAGACTAACAGCCCTTGCTCAGATGTTGGCGTCCATGGAGGTGCCGTTCGGGCAGAGTACACCGTAATATATGGCGCCGTGGCCTTTATATTCTTGGTCTCTGGACTTGATCTCCCGTTTCAAAAACTCCGTAGCCACTCCACAAACTGGCGGCTCCATATCATCGTCCAAGGCATATCATTTCTCGTTATTCCCGCCATTACTATCGGTAGGTGTTCTGGTCTTGGCCTCCCAGATCCTATCACCAAGACTGCTTGCCAACGGTTGCTGACACGCCGGGGCCTCGGCCCAAACAGCAATCATCCAGATCATGATTGCTGCTGGGAATCTACGCACTAATGCCATCGACGTATCCGTACTGGTGGGAATCACTGTTCTATCCTGTATACCCACCACGATAGCTAGCAATATTGTATTCACACGGAACGCCGGTAAGCAAAACAAGCACCGCTCGACCGCGCACCAAAAACATACAGGTGAATTGTTTGCTGATTCTCCGTGCTCTGTAGGAGGAGATGAGGCCGCTGCTATCGTGGAGGTTGTGATAGGGAATGTGTTTGGTGCCTTTGTCACACCCGCGCTTGTCTACGCCTTTATGCCCAAGCAGCCCGAGTTTGACGACTGGCAGCCGGCATCACCGAGCACCTTGTCCAACATGTACAAGGATGTGGCCCAGCAACTAGGGCTCTCGGTCTTGATCCCGCTCGCAGTCGGCCAGGCACTACGTCACTTCTTTCCCAAGAAGGTCCAGTGGGCCCTGAAGAAGCTGTATCTCGGCAAGATGTCAGCAATCTGTCTTGCTCTGCTTGTTTGGTAAGTATAGACAAATCTCACCATATGCAACAGCTCGCCCAGATCTCTTTTGGCTGGGAGATACTGACTGGGGACATTTCAGGACTACCTTTTGTGGGGCCTTCGCAACAGGCGCCCTCTTCGTGATCCCGAAAGCATCCCTCGTCTTCAACATCTTCATGAACATAGGGCTGTACCTCTTGTTTACCGTCATCTGCTTCCTTGCTGCGCGGCCGCCGCTTCCGATAGTGACCTGGTTCGAAGGCACCTTCGACAACAACAAGCAGCTGAATAGGCTCCCGAAATTCTTGAGGCGCGTTATAGTACCGAAGCGGATGTCCAAAGAGCAAACCATCGCAGTGTGCTTCTGTGGCGCCGCCAAGACCACCAGCCTCGGCATTCCTCTGGTCACGGCCATGTGGAGCGAGTCCGATAATCTGCGGAGGGCGTTCATCCAGATCCCAGTGCTGCTTTATACCATCGAGCAGGTCTTCATAGCGCAGATTCTGGTGTATTTCTTCAGGCGGTACGTCAAGAAGGATCAGAAGGATGGGGGAACGGACGCGGATACCGTGGCGGAGCCTCCGAGGATCTCATCGGAAGATACGAGAGCGCCGTCAGTTCATGCAGATGCACATTCTGGAAGTGCGAGTAAAGAGCTGAATGGCGTCGATAACAACAAAGAGAGCCAAGCGGAATTGGAGGGTTCCGCTGGCAGGTGATTGCTGGGCGGGCTTTTGTTCACCGTGAAAGAATATAGGGCGATAGAGCACAAAGAGACATGTATGGATTTCCGCTCATTGTAATATCTGAGTCTGCGTGTAAGTTCCACGGCTTAGAACGTTGTATTCTTGTATTCTATTGCTTCCAGGAAACATGATATACTACAGAAATCCCAAGCACGTTTGTATAGGAGCCCCTAGTAGGTATACGTTCCCTTCAACATTGCAGTACTCCTTCCGGCTCTCAAATTCCACCTCTGTTCACACACTACATCCTTTTTCAGACTACCTCAACATGGTCATTCCCGGCAATCAACCCCAAAGGTTGAGCAAACAGCAGACTTCCAGACTCGCAACATCCAAAGCCAAACTTGGCAATGTCGACAGAGATTTCGGTGTTCAAAACCCAACCGAGGATCCCGAGCAGACGATTTCATGTGTACGCTGGGCTTCCTCTGCGGCCGGATCTGTTCAACGCCTGGCGGTGGCGTCTTGGGACGAAAAGGCTCGAATATACATCATAACCAACGATGGAA
Organism: Pseudopyricularia cyperi; assembly: GCA_031306065.1. Taxonomy (NCBI): domain Eukaryota; kingdom Fungi; phylum Ascomycota; class Sordariomycetes; order Magnaporthales; family Pyriculariaceae; genus Pseudopyricularia; species Pseudopyricularia cyperi. The sequence goes on along the minus strand of JASAOQ010000494.1, from coordinate 15,214 downwards.
AATGCACGTTGAGCGATATCTTTGGTACAGACAGCGGGCCGCTCTTGACATGCGCATGGAACAAGGTATGCAAAGCTGGGCCCCTAAGGGGCCCTCTTCTCAAATTCCAAAATATCAAAAGCTGAAACCAGCAAGGACGCCTCTCTCACGGCAGCAGCCGGCGCCGGCAGACACATCAGCCTCTGCGCCGCCGACGGCTCACACCTCTCCTTCGCGGCCCACGACGCCCCCATAAGCGGCATCTGCATGCCCGAAGCTGCCGACCACCCAATCCTGGTAAGCTGCTCGTGGGACCGCACCGTGCGGACCTGGGACCTGCGCTCCACGTCGCGGCCGCTCAGCGTCGTCACGCTGCCCGAGCGCGCCTACTCGATGGCGTCGGCGGACGACAAGGTCGTGGTCGCTACGGCCGACCGCGCCGTGCACGCGCTCGAGCTCGTAAAGGGCGGCGCGGGCGCGGCGCACCGCTCGGTCGAGCCGTCGCTGTTGACGCACCAACTCACGGCCGTCGCGCTGGGGCCGGACCGGAGGACGTGGGCGGTTGGTGGGGTCGATGGGAGGGTTCATGTTGATACATTGGTCGATACTAAGAACGGGTAAGTACTGCAAGAAGCAAGAAACTAGAACAAAAGCTCAACGGAAAAAAGAGAAAAAAAAACGGCTGACTCGAAAAAACCAACCGGTGCCAAATAGCCGAAGGAACTTCAGCTTCAAAGCCCACCGCGACCCGGCGGACGCGGACGGCGTGGTCAAGGTCTGGGCCGTCAACGACGTCTGCTTCCACCCGCGCGAGGGCGAGGTGGTTGACACCGCCGGGTCCGACGGCTCCATCTCCTATTGGGACGTCTACCTCCGCCTGAAGCTGTGCACGTTCCCGGCGCTCGGCGCGCCCGTCACGGCCGCGGCCTTTAGTCCGGACGGCCGCCTCTTGGCTTATGGCCTCGGCTACGACTGGGCCATGGAGTTCGCGCACCACCACGAGGGACAGGCGACCAGGCTGATGGTACACCCTGTGTCGGGCGCGGAGCTCAGGAGGGCGGGTTAAGGACCTTGCCTTATCACTAGATGTGTGTGTATTTTTTTCTTTCTCAATTTCTGCCTTTGAAACGCAAAACAAATACCTCCTTGCCATGGTTTACGGCCGTTTTACCAAGTCCTCGCCAAACGCTTGTCTCCATTCGCGGTAGACAGCATCCCTGATGGCCTCATGCCCTAGTGACCGCTAAATCCGGACGGGAATCAAGTTATGTCAGCTATATTGTCTGTCTTTGCTCGACAATACAAATGGACTTTGAAGGGCCAAAATACCGGATGGAATGCCTTTGCATAATAGGAAGAAACAAATCTTCACAGAAAAACTTGTTAGCGACACCCACTAGATGACAGTCAGATGACAAAGGGAGGCGGCTGTACTCACTGCGCAGCCATTTCGTCGTTACCGTCACCCACAACCGGCCTCGCGAGCTGCAGGCTAGCATTTCTCATATAAGCCATGGCCATGTAGCAGACTGCCAGCTCGCCCCAGTCCCCCGACTCCCTCGCCGGCCCAAGACAAGTTTCCGGATCGACCGCCGACGGGACCCTCCCCGGGCCCTCAAACCCTTCACCCCCGGCCCCGTTATCCTTCCCACCGACGAGGAAGAACCAGGTCCGATCCCTCCCATAGTCCGGCTCCAGCACTCCATCCTCGCAGAGCCGATGGCCCTCAAACGCCGCGTCGTAGTCGACAAACAGCACCCGCCGCGTGGCGAAGCGCGCGTCGACCGCGCGCGCCACGGCCCTGAGCCTGTCGTTGGCCGCACTCACCAGCCCGTTCAGCCGGGCCCGCAGCTCCCGGGAGAGCAGGGGCCCGCCATGGCCGCCCAGCCACACGCCGAGGGAGCGGTCGTCGCACGCGGTCGTCCGGTCGTCGAAGAAGCGCGCATAGCCCGTCAGCACGACGGCGAAGCGTAGTCGGAGCTCCCAGCGCGCGGCGTCGAGGAGCGACAGCACCGACATCTCGATGCTCTGCTCAAAGGCCGGGCTGTCGATCAGGGCGGTGGTGCGGCGGATCGCTGCGGCGCAGGTGCTCGAGTAGAAGCCATAGAAACGGAAGACGCACTTTTTTTGGGGGGGATAGTGTTAGCGGAGTTGAGGAAAACATGCTGAACAAGCGCCCGTCGGCTTTGTCCCTATAATGAAACAAAAAA
>JASAOQ010000491.1:0-13887 GCA_031306065.1 Pseudopyricularia cyperi | reverse complement strand
GCCTTGGGGTATTTCAGAAAAACTTACTCCCAGATGAAGCACTGGAAGCCGTCGGTTAGGACCTTGATCGAGGATACGGCCTTGTTCCAGTCGCCGCCGAGGCCGTCTATTCGATCGATTAATGAGCTTTTGGTCAGAACATGAAAAGACTTGCCGAGAAGAGAGGAAAGAAACGAGGCAAAGCTGGGGAAGACAACAGAGAAAAGTCAAAATTTGATCTCGGAGAGAAAGCTTACAGCACACATTCTCCTCGGCAACGAAGACGACGCAGTTTGCAAAGTTGTTGTCCTTGCAGGCCTGGAAGCCGGCCGGGGCGCGGCGGACCAGGGCAGCGCCCTCGACGGGTGCCACAAACTCGGTGGGGGCGGCCACGGCGGCGCCGAGGAGGGTGCTGGCCACGAGGGCGAGAGCCGAGAAGGAGACCATCTTGACTGAGTTGTTGAGAGGAGCGGGAGCGAACTGTGTTGTGTTTGATTGTCTGAAGTGGCTGGCTGGCTGATGCTGGCTGAGAGAATAATTTGAAGCCCCCAAGAGAACAGCTTTGAACCCCTTTATATCCTTTTTTTCTCTTCGCTGCCGGCTTGGGAAGCTCGAGATATCAACATGACAGAATACAAGTCTCAGTAAGCACCAAAATGCCCATGCCAGGGGACTTTCAGGGTAGCCTCATAGTGAATGGACAGAGGCGCTCGTGAGGCGAACGAGCTGAATAATCGATGAGTGAGATGACTGATGGCGATAATACCTCACGGAAGGTTCAAGCCCTGGGGTCAATAACCGAGAAACCTGGGGGATGTGTAAGCACCTTGCGTAAGATTTCTATTTTTCCTCGCTTGTGGCCGATGAGTTTGCGGAGATGTGGAGCTGTGAATGTTTATGGAGCTGGTAAAGTAGTTCTAGGCAAATTTCCACCGCCGGTTTGGCGACGTTTCTTTGATCGGTCAGTAAGCTTCTCCTCCGGCGTTTTCACAGGGAGACAGAACTGGCTCCAAAGTGGAAATGGCTTAATAATCTACGTGCCATGTCAGGAAACACTGGTAAGGCCAAGCCACAGAGGAGTTTGTCCAGCCAAGCTCACAACAGAGATCTGGTGCGTGGGAAAGGGGATGATCTTTCGGCTGGCCAGTTGAAAGACAATGAACGGGAGACAAAGAGTCAGGCTTGCATAGCCTTTCCCTTGGCTCTCCCACAATTGAAATAACGGAAGCTAAGCCCAAAAAAAGAGTGTATAATGTGATGTTTATTTACGCAGTCAGCGGTATTTGCATTCCTGTTCAAGTCACCAAAAACATCAACTCCATGGGTGATTGAATCACGGTCTGATGGAAGCTTCTCATTATAAGGGAGGTTCGCTGTCGCGTTTCATTAATCTATAACAAGAACTTGTGAAAATGCCTGCCCATATAACCACCAAAATGCAACGTACGCACACCACATCGCTTGAACAAAGATACTCCCCAACCTAAGGACCACAGAGAAAGGTTTGGGTACAGCCCTTGCCAAGTGTCGACTGGTTTACACTAGGGGGTACGCACTGATCTTCGTTAAGTTTCGTAACATCGTCGTCAAAGGACACTTTCTGGCCGTTGGGGCACGAAGGTTTAACGACAGGCGCTTGACAAAAGAGATTGTTGCCTTCTGCACATATTCCCGCGATCGTCTGTCTGGTGGTTCCTGCGGGGTCCGTAGCAGCCGCCGAGCTTGCGGGAGCCGCCGAGGCGATAACGGCCATAAGAGTGGCGATGATAGTAATAGTGAAACGCATTTTGATAATTGGGTAAAAGATAGGTCGCTGGTATATGTTTGTGTTTGTGGATTTTTAAAGCGGGAGGAATATTGACAGTTGACTGATGTAAATTGTTGGTTTTGTGAAGAAAAACAAAAGTTATTATGAACGACTTTGCGTACCTTTTCATGTATTGTTGGGTAAACATGCGACTATTTCAAATGCGATGCTTTAAATATCAAACCGTCGGTAGCTTATTTTGGGGATATGTTTCAGGCACGATTCAATGCAATTTAAGCTTAGATTCAAGGGCATGCCATGGGGGATTCAGGGGCTCGCCAAATATAGACGGCACATGGCCTTTGGAAGTGGCCATGTATGTAGGTAGGCTTGGACATGAGTCTATTTACTTTGAACGAGACTCGTTTAATGCAACTAGCAGCTCAGTCATCCCGGTTACGAGCAATCAAGAATCATGGATTTCTTGACTCATCCCTTTGGCCGCAGTACCCAAAGCCGTCTGAACAAAGTCGTTGCCGGAAACCACTTCAACAACGGAGGCTGCAAAGTCGAGTAAGATCAGTTGCATCATGTCCCATTTAGTAAATGGAGATGCTCTTCTTCATCTTTGAGCAGTTTTGAATGCAAAAAGCTTAAGAAAGAAAAAAAGAACAAAGAAAAGGAAAACTATTTTGAGCAGAATGGAAAGTTTTCAGCATTTGTCCGGAGCTCATGGGAAGCCGCATTGAAAAAGAATAACATGGTTTGCCCTAAAGAGAGGACCTTTGCACATGATGAATGCGCAGGGAGTCGCATAAAAGGTTAATGAGTCAGCATTTGCCCCCAAAGAGCTCCTTGAAACGGGCATCAAGCACCGAAGCCGTTCTAATAATACAAGTTCTCGGTGTTCTCTGGCCTCAATCGCATATCGGGGGCGGGTTCTCAGATCTGGGCCCTGCCATCATCAGTCTCCTGGCCATTTGCTGCCACAAGGTTCTTGGAACCAGGAGCATCCGGCCGCGGCGGTCCCTGACGGGCTTGACTACGGCTGAACTTTGTACTTTTTCTCGGAAGCTCGGGGATATTCGTGGGCTTGTGATTCCAACATGCGTCATGCACCTTGCAGGGGGGGAAACGACCTCTCCCCTCAGCAATGATATTGACTATGGCGGCCTGGGGAGAATACCGTGACTAGACTGGCCCACAGGACTTTGTAAACCATTTGTCTTACTCATACTTGCCCAGCCAGCTTTCTGGCACATACTTCCGTGAACATAAAGAGCCGTTTGGCAGCCAAAAGTGTTAATGGCGGCAAGCACGAGAGCTGGAGGGCTCCGAAATCCCGCCTTCAACCCGCTGCACAAGTCCAAGGCTGCGGAAGCTGGTTGTGTCCTTGTGGGCCACATACTGACCTCGCCGTTTAGGGAGTGTAAACCCCGGTATTGACTATCTGGGCAATGGCTCTGACTATCTGGGGTCAGCCAATGCAGCAGCAGCAGCAGCAGCATTTTCCCACCCTTGCCCATTCAATATCCCATCGGCAGTTTGCGTTGCTTTGGCCCGCGGATCCATTGCATCGCCCTCTGGAACCCCGGAAGAAGGAATGCGGTGTGCCTCCTGTCGACGAGGGGCACCAGCGTGTTCAGCTAAGCACCATGCAGCAACAATTATCCGAGGTGGCTCTCTACCAGGCATGATTGTGTCTTGGCGATGATTTGGGATGAGTTGAATATCTCTCCCGCATATCAAAGTTCGTGTTCCCACGACCATAAATACTAGGTGGGCCAAATTTGTCACGACGGGGACCCATGGGCTTCGTGATATCAGTCATCAACGTGAGGCAGACCATAATTGTGATATGATTATGATGATAACTTGAGGCCCAAACGCAACAAGGTATCAAGCAGTACTCTCCGATTCGGACTCCAAAGACTGCTCGGCCGGCAATGTCGCTCTGGCCATTTTTTCGAGTATCTCCTAGCTAAAACCGGCTGCATCAAAGACAGTGTGGTGCCAAAAGGTTGGGTATGCGTACACGAGCCAAATCAACGACACCCTAACATTCGACGCACAAAAACAAGGTCTTACAGAGCGACGACCAAGTCATGTCTTATTGTCATTTATCGAACCAAGGCCTTGAGTGTGAGTCATGCTGAGATCATCGGTACAGCAAATAGCTTCTCTGTTCCAACTACCTTCACATCTTCAACCTCAGCGTCTCATCACCCACATAGAGCTGTTCCACTTCGTGCTCGCGGTTGCTGGAGAGTAGGGACAGTACGCGTAGAAATGCCCGGACAAGGCACAGATCAACCCTCGCTGCTGATACCGGTCCAGCTCCAGTAGTCGTCTTTGATCATCAACCCAAGCTACCTCCCAGGCTGCCATACCGATCTTGATATTCTCAAAGTTTGGCTGGGCCGTCATGAAGCGAAATGCAACCTGCTGCAGAACATTTCCGCAGCTTTCGCCGCATATTTTGATACCGACGGTCCACAGTCACGCCACGCCACGCCAGCTCTTGGATCAATGGTGGGAGGCCAACTGTGAGGTCCCCAGGTTTGTCACGACAGCGCACAAAGTCGACAACGTTATCCAGAGCCGAGGTTTCGGGCGCTTCGACATCGTACTCCAAGTATAAGAAGAGTGCTGGCGCTTGATTTGCAGCGGACAGCAAGACGTTTCTGCCTCGCATTTTCCTTTGCATAATACCATCGGATATGTTAGCGAGGAAGTCTTTGAACTGATCCTCTAGATGGGACAGGCGACCATCCATGCGACAGCTAAGTTCTCTGTATGGGTTCAATTCGCTCAAAAGCCTGTTCGACACAGCCCGCGGCTTTTGAAGTTCTGGAGCATGATGGTCAAGGTATTCACAGTGGATCCCCAACAACCTGCATATGACCTGTGTATGGGCAGGATGTAGCGTTCCAAGAGCTTGGGTCAACCCATGCTCCCCCTGCAATGGGATCTGTTCCATGTGCACGTCTCCCAGGAGTGTTACATGCGTAAGCAGCAAAAGATAGCTCGCAACTTCAAAGGCTCGGTGGTGAATATCTTACATGGCAGTGTCTCCTTCGGGTTCGTCAAGCCAGATGGCATCTTTTGATTCTGTCAAAGTGTCGACCATGGCCGCCTTCCAGTTGTCAGGGACGGACCCTTTGTCGCTACAGTGAAGTGGACAGAAGAGCTCACCCAATGTGAGACTGGTAAATCCACCGAATGACAAGGAGAAAATAGATGGTTCGTGCCTAAGGGTAGAATCGGGTAATCGGACTGCCCAGCGTCCCGGCCGAGATTGCCCTCGTGAATTTCATGTTCGGCAACACAGCGACTGGTCTTAGCAGCGGTCAGGATATCTTTAACATTGATAACGTCTTTGACTTCAAGAACGAACCGGACCACGCCAAGTGCTCCAAGATTCGGGGTCTGCGGAAAACAGACATGGCAGCAGCGGTTCAAAGTCGAATTTGATTCTAATATTGCAGACAAGCCGTCGCAGGTGCCGTATATGAATGTTCAATGACGTAGCGACCTGTCAAACAGGCTGAGGGCGGCATAAGTTCTGGGGTCGGAAAACCTCCATGATCAACTCCATATCTAAGTAAAGATGCGGAGTGAAGGCAGCATTGAAGCTCCTATCGACGAGACACAGACTCCACAGGGGGTATTTGTTTTTGATCTGCCAGAGTTAGCAAGGTTCTTACGAGCAAGCACTGATAATTGCGGCTTGCCGTCTTGCCCAAGATCCAGACCATGTTCATTGTGGCGGCGTGTTGACGACAGGCAGTGGGTTGTGGGCGTGTTGGTGATGGGAAGTCAGTGTTAGGTGGAGGAGCGAGCGACGCGATGGCGCGGGATCATGACCAAGTGACGCAAGAGATAAGAAATATATCCCCGGAAGGAGGAACTTGTTGATGACAAGTCAGTTGAGTGTTTCCGTCAATGCAGATAGCCCGGTCCGTCTATCATGAAGATGCGTCGACGGTCTGAGGGAGAGCGCAGAATGGAATGATATGGATACGGGTTAGGGTCAGGCGGGTTGACCTCCACCCTCCTACCCTCCCTCCAGACTAGTCTGGGTGCCTTGTTCCTTTGCTTTCTTCCATGACAGTGACAGCTTCGACGTCTTTGTGCAGAGATATGCTCCAAAAAGGCCAAAACGACACCCACAACATCAGAAGCATCGGTAGGCAGAAGCCCTTGTTCCTCACCATCCCGCCCGACTCCCCGTCACGCTGCTCCCAAACAGACAGAGTCCACCGCCCGAGACCAGCTGCGTCATCACTGTCAACTTCTCCGATCGGACATCGGACCCTGGGGCACCGACCGTCAGCACGCGCTACTCTAGCGGCCCGGGAGGTGGCTTGCCCATCAGCGGCATGGGAGCCTCCCTTCCCGCGTCCAGTCAGACTCTATCCACACGATGTTTTCTACTAGCCAAACCCCCCAACGGTCATCATCAAGCTACCAGAACCAATCTAGGGACGCTGATCTCTGCGCTCCAAGATGATCAAAGGCAAGGTCAAACGAACAGCATTTCGTGCTTACAAGGTCATCCCCAAAAATGGCTCGGGCCTAGGCTTGCTCGACTCTGTTCGGATGAAGAAACTTATTTCGTCTGGCCCTTTTTCTCCGCTCCCCTGTTGAAGTCGTCGTCAAAACCCACGTCTCTGCCCAATGGCGTTGGGAATGATCATATCCGCCCGGTATGTCGGTCACCGATAGTCTTACCGCGGCTTACGACTTTTACTGCACAGAGAAAGGATGATTGCGCTAGGGAAGTTTCTGTCAGATCCGCCCTGCGTTCTCGTCTCCTAAAATAAAACGAAAAGCAAGAGACAATGCAAGACTCTGGTGATGCAAGGGTGATGCAAGGCGTCTTGTCTTGCATCACGGTCGAGGCGGCGTCGGGTAATGTTGGGGGTCCGGGCTTGATATACTCGAACTTTTTCCCTCGTCGAATCCCTCCTTGCGTGTTTTTGGTTCTCTACTCGTACTTGCAACTCACATTCCACGCTGCAGGAGTGGCTGCAAAACAAAAATAAAAATGGTTGTTTCGAGTTCGACGCGATTATTACAACAGGTCGCCTTGTGCGCCTGCTTCGGTGAGTCCCACGGATTGTCCCAGACACTTGAAACCAAAAGAAAAAAAAAACAGGAGGCCAGCCAGTGCTAACACCCACCACCCAGCCACGTTCGCACTAGCGAGCCCCCAGTTCACATTCCCCGGAACCACCAATCCAGGAAACGGAGGCAACAATGGCGGCACGGGCACAGGGACGGGAGGGACGGGAAGCAACGGAAATGGCAACGGCAACGGCAATGGCTTCGGGAACAACGGTCAGGGCTTCGGCAACAATGGCGGATTCAACAATTTCCTCGGTTTCGATGTCAACCGCGTCACCTACCTGAGAATGATCCACGGCGTGGCCGCGTCGGTCGCCTTTGTCATCCTTTTCCCACTCGGCTCCATCTTCATACGGGTACTACCAGGCAGGCTGTCGTTCCTTGCGCACGTCGGGACTCAAATTCTCGCCACAATGCTTTACATTGCCGCGGCCGGCATCGGGTTCTGGATGGTGGCGACCGTTCGGCTCCCGTTCAACGGTGGCTCCCTGGTAAGTGACTTGTTTGGCCGCCTTTTTCTTCTTCTTTTTTTTTCTTCTTCTTTCTCAGCACCGGGAGATGGTATTTCTAACCAAGTAAATCGCTAAACCTAGCTTACCGATCCAAACTTCAACTACCACCCCATAATCGGCATCGTCGTCTTTGTTCTTGTGCTCGCCCAACCGATCCTAGGCTACATCCACCACGAGCAGTTCAAGAAGCTGCACCGGCGCCAGATCTGGTCGCATCTACACCTGTGGAACGGTCGGGTGGCCATCACACTCGGCATCATCAACGGCGGCCTCGGCCTGCTGGTGTCGCAGGCCTCGAGCAGCTACAAGACTATATACACGGCCGTGGCCGTGGTCATGTGGGTTTTGTGGTTCCTGGCCGCCGTGTTTGGCGAGTGCAAGAGGGCCATCACCGCCAGGAGGGAGAGCCGGGCCGCGAGGAAGGAGGCAAGGAGGTTGGAAAGGGAGGCTGCCAAAACGTCGTCGAGGCCTGGGAGCGGGCGACGAGTGCCCAGTGACGAGCGAGCGGCCAGCCCCGACCGCATCACAAGTGCGTGATCGATTTATGGCCAGGAGGGCGGGATCATCAAAGGCGATTGGGAGAAGTTCACTCGGTTTTCGACTGCGTGAAGGAACTGACTCCCATTCCCAACTTTTTTCGTATCTAGTATTTGCGCAGGCGTTGGACAAGCTGGAGAAGGCGATAGATAGAATGCGTCATGATAATGGTAAACTGGTTCTGGCTTTGCAAATCAGCGTGGATGAACAGATTTGGTGGGAAACGGTAGCCATCCATAGGATATCGACGTGAGGACTGGCTGGCAGCAGTGTCAGGTTTTTAGAACAAGAGTGAAGCTGGCACCCCGAGGCGAGCATTTGTTCAGATGGACAATCAGCTATTTCACCACGCAACGCAAACACAGGAGTTCACATGTGAAAAGTTGGGGGGTGTTGATAAGAAGAAAAATATGCCAGTACAAACGCCCGAAAAAACTACTGGGTGTGGTGTTGCGCAGGATCGCATTATATCAGCAGGGGTTCCCCAGGTACACCCCACCCGTATAAATATAAACCCCTGTCGCATGGCGGGGGAGGGGTTAGGTCAGTCACAGTCTCGCCTTGAGGTGCTGCATATGGTCGCATTGGTTTGATTTTTGATTTTTTTTTTTTTGTTTTCCTTGATGTGGCTTGGTGATCGCACTCATTATCATTTTATATATACAATACTAGAAAAGGCCCGAAGAGAGCGCGCTCCTTTTTCTCTCTGGCTACTCCCACGACGAAAGAACCAACAGTGCTCAGCTCGCTCACAGTACACCATGGTCCAAAAACTCTACGTCACGTACAACGATGTAAGTTGCCGGACAGGCAACCCCCCCCTCCCGTTTCGTACATCCCTTACATCAGGAAACCATGCTTTGCTGCATGGCACGCGCACCAAGCGCGACGTCGCTTCAGCCGGCCCGTGTTTGTCGCTTTTGTGCGACCACGCTCGGGTGCCGTGGGTATCCAGATTGCAAGCCACCACTCCAGGGCCACGGGAGTGGCTGGCCGTAAACCAAGACCACACACACACACACACACACACACACAACGACTAACCCTCTGAACCCCGCCCACCTTTTGACCACCAGGTACACAAGCTCTGCCAGGAGTCGGCGCCCAAGATCCTCTCCGACTTCCAGCCCCAGCTGATGATCGCCATCGGCGGCGGCGGCTACGTCCCCGCGCGCATCCTCCGGTCCTTCCTCAAGACGCCCGGGAGCCCCAACATCCCGATCCAGGCCATCGGCCTCTCGCTGTACGAGCAGCTGTCGACCGACTCGGTCGAGGAGGCGCCGGGGACAAAGGTCAAGCGCACGCAGTGGCTGGACCTCAGCAGCCTGGGCGAGATGAGCAACCTCCTCGGCAAGCGCATCCTCATCGTCGACGAGGTCGACGACACCCGCACCACGCTCGAGTACGCCGTGAAGGAGCTGGAGAAGGACGTCGAGATCGCCAGGGTCAAGTCCGGGTACGAGGGGCCCAAGACGGAGTTTCAGATCTTTGTGCTGCATGTGAGTCTTTATTTTTATTTCATTTTGTCATCTTGTTTTTCGATCGGCTAGGATTTGTGTAACTGTGGCCTTGCGGCCTGCTTGCGGCGCAGCTGTAGTCCATCATGTGAGATTCTTGGAGCTGATGAGTGCAACAATGTCCCCCAACCGCAGAACAAGAACAAAACCAAAAAGGGTACCCTCCCGCACGACATGTTGGAGAACGGCAAGTACATGGCCGCGAGAACCGTCGACGACTTGTGGATCTGCTACCCGTGGGAAGCGGCAGATATCGATGAGCACGACAGGCTAGCAAGTCTGCAGCCGAAGCAGTAGACATGGTTTTCATGGTTTGGACATGGCGGAGTATTGCCAGGCCACGCGGAGAGAGAACGAACCCATCTTGGAATGATAGGATCCTCTCACGGACAGCCTGCAAGTGAGAGCAGTGCTCGAGAGACAGGCTTCTATGTCGATATATGGCTTGGAGTCGAGAACCACAGTATATATACAACTGCATATGCCTCTGTAAGGTCTAATGGGTATGGAATGCGATGCGACTGTTATTTTGCCAACAAACCTGGCAGCTCAGCCTCCAGAGCTCCCCTCTCGTTGGTGCTTCTCCTTCAACCTCTTCTCCTGCTTCATAAACTCCCTGATACCCACCGGAATATTTCGATAGAGGTCATCGCTCCACAAGTCCTTGGAGATCTTGGGGCCTGCCGGCAGCACCCCCGCGCCGTCCCAATTCGTGTCAGACCCGCCACCGTCGTCGTCCATGCTCACCGCGACGCCGGGCCGACCAGCCGCGGCCGGGGGATCTGCCCGCTCGATGCGATCCGCACCAGCCTGGTCACGAGTGTTATCCACCGGATCCCCGCCAGCACCAGCACGGGCAGCAGCCAGCCTCCTCTCCGCCTCGGCGCTGGCGGCCACCCACTCCTCCATGTCGTCGCGGAAAGTGTCCCAGACGCAGTTGACGCAGCCGCTCATGCAGCAGTGGTCCGGCTCCTCGGGCTTGGGCGGCACGAGGACCCCCGCGACGGTCGTGCCCTTCTCGCGCATCTGGCGGAGCCGCTCGGCGCGCGCGGCCGGGCCCGCGAGCGGGGAGCCGAACACGATGCGCGCCTTTTCGAGAGGGTCGGAGGGCGGTGGCGGCGGCGGTGGTGGTGTTGGGGATGACGCGGTCGTCGTGGCCGAGGCGGCCTCTGGTGGCTTGTCGGGTTGTGGATTCGCCGACGACGGTACGCGTTTGTGGTCGAGCTGGCTGTACGGGGGAGGGGCGGTGAGAAGGACGTCGTAGTATCGGCCCAGGGGCATTGCCTGGTGTCCTGAGGCGGGATCGCGGGCTTTGGTTGACTGCTCCCTCCGTTGCGGTATATGTCTGTGTGGGCATAGACGGGATACCGGGATGGGCAGCCTCAATGGGCTGGCCGCCCTGGGTATGGCGGTCTTGATGGCGGATGCCATGATGTGTAGATGGACAGCTGCTCAGGATGTAGCCGATTTCTGGAAGGAGGGGGGCTACCTGTGAGACATTGGCAAGGTAGGATTCAACGCAAAGACTGCAGTGACAAGGCCCAAATATCAAAAGCACAGGAAGAGGAGACTTGGCAGGAGAGTTGACTGGGATAGCCTGGCCGCGGCTAACTGCCGCCTGCAGAGATCTAGGAAATAGGCGAGGGAGGGTTGAGGGATGGCTTTTACGTCATTTCGCGACCGGCCGGACTGACTTGACATGCGAAAAGCAACTTGGAACTGGGCTTTCCGGTGGGTTAGGGGACCGGAAGCACGTGATCACCGCCTGTGTCCACGCGGACAAAGAGTCACGTCAAAAGCAAAACTAAAGTGCGTGGTGAGTAGCAGCGCAGAGAGGAAGTAAAAAGGTAGCCAACAAGCTGAGCCTAAGTACCTACTTCGGCCTACATGACGCGAATGTAATTGATACAAAAAGGGACATGTTTTGCTAAGAAACTCGGCTGGCCAGTACAGTATCGACCCTAACCCCAACGACTACCACTTAAGATGGGTTAGGTAAGCATGACTTGACCCACACGCTTCGCTTCCGCGGAAACGCGTCCAAGGCGTCAAGTCAAGCCATTGGAGAGTATCTGGGCGCGACAACAACAATGCCAAAGCTGCCCCACGACAACATTCGTTACTTACTTGGGGCTCTGCAGACCGGCGAATACACCCAATGCCCCCAGGGCCCGTTACAAGCACAGAAACATGGATACATAAACAACTTCGTCCTGACCCGACACCACAATGGAGACATCAGCGCCGAAGAGGCGCAAGCTGTCGCCAGGACATTCTGTCGCGGTCAACAACAACAACAACGATGACGGCCATGCGCGCGACGACCAGACCCCGACAACCACCACCATCCCGCCCGAACCTCGCCTTATGTCCCCGTCCAGAACCAGCGGCCGTCCCTCGTTCGCCTCCCCGACGAGAGCAAGTCTAGCGCGTCACAATCCAGACATTCTGGGCCGCAAGTCGCCGTCGCGACCGAACCCCGGCGCGTCGCGCCAGCCACAACCACAATCCGCCGCCGCCGCTGCCGGATCAGAGGCGCAGTCAACCAAAGTCACCGGTCGCGACGCACAGGCAATTCCAAATGCGCCGACAGACGGCCTGTCCGTGAAACCGCGCCGGTCCCCCGTCCGAGCCCTCGCCCGCGCCCAGGAGGAACTAGAACCGACCAACCCTTTTCAGGGCCGGACACTGCGGCGGTCGTTCCCGCGCCCCGAGCAGCCCGAGCCCGACCTTCCGCAGCCTGCTGACCCGCATGATCCCGCCCTCAGCACGCCGCCCTCGGGCATCCACAGAACGCCGTCCAAGCGCCCGCGCAGGAGCCGTGCCCTCGCCGAGCGGATCAAGAGCTTGTCTCCGCAAAAGCCCGTACCTTCTGTGGTTCCAGAGACTTTCGATGCGCAGCCTGCCCCGGAGTGGGCCATGCCGGCCAAGGCCAAACCGCGTCGTGGCAAGCAGCCGACAGCTCCCGGTGGTGTTGTGGGGGCTGCGGTAGCGGAGATTCCCGCCACGGCGGCGGACCAGCGGGAGGACAGAGCGCGAAGGCGTGCTATGCGGGGGCTTGAGAACAGTCAGGCCGAGGCCGACAAGAAGCGGGAGCGGGATCAACTGCTTGCCGAGATCGCTCAACTTGAAGCCGACTCGAAGCTTCTAGCCCAAGTGGATGACGAGGTCCCCAATGGAGGGGCCGACATGAACGCGTCGACCAAAACGGCTGCCGCAGACGTCTTGCGTCGCCATTTACTGCGCAAGGACGAAGGAGTACGTGACAAAGGCGGCGTCTCGGAAAGCGATGCGCGATGGCTCGAGATAGCCATGAACCCCGTGTCCTACCTCCCGTTTGGCAACGCCAACTCAAGTCAGCTACCAAGTCTGTTTGCTCCGGAGCTCCACGAAGACGAGGAACCCCTGCCCGCGTCCCATCACCCGATCCCAATGACGGCAGAGGAGGAATTGCCCTTCCTGCGCGTTTTCACCCCGCTGTCCTTCACCTCGACCATCTCCGTGCCCGCGCGCCAGTCAGAAGCCGACCCGCTCTTGCAGCGCCACACCATCCTAGCAGCCTCGACGACGCCGCCGGGCCTCTTCACGGCGCAGATCGCCATGGACGTCGACGCGGCCACGCACCGCATCCTATCCCTGTCGGTGCCACGGTTGGACCCGGCCGCCGTGGCGGAGCTGGCGCCCCTGATCGCCGCCACAACGACGACGACGGCGGCGGCGGCGGTGGCGGTACCCCGAGCGCAGCGAAACAATGTTTGCGTCCTGGCGTGGGCCATGGGCGAGTGGGTACGCGTGGCGACGGCACGGGCGCGCTTCTGGCGCGTCCTCGAATCGGAGCTGGCGACCAAGGAGGCCATGGCCGCGGCGGTGGCCAAGACGCGGTCGAGGGCAAGGAAGGGCGGACGGGGAGGCAAGGGTCGGGGCCAGGACCCGGGCGGCGACGCTGGCCAAGACGACGAGGGTGACGAGGAGGCGCCGGACGGCGGGACGGATCTACCTTCGCGCCGGGCCGAGCTGCTGCCGCACATGGGCCGGACGGCCATGGAGCTCGCCGTGCCCGTCGCGGATGGCGACGAGGCCTTCTCCCTGAGAGTGCAGTGGCGCATAAGATTCGACTGGTCGGGCGAGGCGGAGAGCGAGCTAGGGCTCTTCGCCGGCGTCCCTGCGAAATGTGAGTTTTTTCTCCCCCCACCTTTTGTCTCTGCATTCACAAGATCTACACCGTGTCTTTTATGGCATTCTCTGACATGGTAGCCCGTGGCGCGAGCAGGGCGGAAATGCGACGAGAGAGGAAAGCTGCACGGCATCTCGGACATTTTTGGGAACTTGGTACATGGGGACGGGGATCCGGTCGCGGCGGTCAGGGCCATTGTGGCGTTGTTGGCCGGGGATGATGATGCTCGATTTTGATACCCTTCTTGTACTTGGCGAGCTCCTGTTTGAAATCATTGCATTGGGGGGGGGG
>JASAOQ010000490.1:0-13748 GCA_031306065.1 Pseudopyricularia cyperi | reverse complement strand
GGGGAGGGTTGGATATCGGGCAAGAAAAGGTCCTGCTTACTTACCTAGCTAGGTGCCTACACCTTACCTTGTCTATTATTTCCCTTGTCTCTGGGAATGAATTGCATCAAAATGGGGAGTTGAAAAGGTAGCTAATGAGGCAAAAAAGAAGGCAAATGGAATGATTGACGCTGTGATAACAGCGCTTGACACAAGAACATGGCAGTGGAGTCAAACCTGCGAAGGATGAAGCCAGGGGTAAGGCTTTCGAATTTTCATCATGAAAAAAGTTGAACCAGGCTTGTCTGTCTGATAACATATATACCCCAAACAATGCACACGATGTGGTTCCCTCGTCCATGACACACAATAACCAAACAGTTTCCTTTCGGTGTACCCAAGAAAACGCTCCCGGGATACCTCCCCATCCACCTCAGGACGCCGGCGGCGTCCAAGTTCCGTTGGCGTTCCAGATGCCGGCGCCAGTGTAGCCGAGCGCCTTCTTGCCCTCGCTAATGTACCCGAACCTAAAATACTCGGGAAAGTCGGCGCCCTCGGCCCGCGCCCACACGAAGCCCCCAGCCCCGCCGGCCCCATGGCTCTTGTCCTGCCTCGGCTCCTCGAAGAAGGCCCGGTGGCGCTCGACGTCGTTGACCAGGACGCTGATGCCCTCGACGGAGGCCGAGTCATGCGCCGCGGCCCCAGCGTCGTGGTCGATGTTCGGCGTGGCCCACTCAAACGAGATGCTGAGGTAGCCGCCCGCCAAGTCCTTGATGGTCGGCTCGCCGACCAGCCTGGGCAGCGGGGGCGGCGTCGAGGCCGAAACGCCACGGTCCCGGGCGCGGAGGAGCGGCGTGAGCCCGTGACGACCCACGCCGTTGACGAAGACGCCGAGCAGGAGGCCCTGGTAGGCCAGCGAGGCGCGGGTCTGCACGGCCGTGAGCGGGAGTAGGGCCAGGGAGACGGCGTAGGGTGGGGCGAGGGGCTCCACGCCCGGCAGGAGGACCGACGACAGTATGAAGGCGGCCAGGACGGCGCCGTACAGCCGCATGTAACCCAGCAGGCGGCCCTCGAGCCACATGGCGCGACACTGCTGCGCGGTTGCGACGGCTGCCGCCGCCGCCGTCGCCGTCACGGCCAGCGGTCTGAGAATGGAGCCGGGGCGGAAAAGCCAGCCCAGCGTGTGGTTGGCCGTGGCGCCGAGCCACAGCGGGAGCAGCCACAGCCACAGCTTCTCGTACTGCGCGCGGAGCGGCAGGAGGCCCGTCCCGGGGAAGTCGCCGCCCAGGGCGCGGCGGACGACGGAGCGGTAGACGACGACGGCGATGAAGGCGGCCGGCAGGACCCGGGCCGACAAGGTGGACAGGAGCTCCGGGAGGACGGCGGTGGAGTGGTGCGACGTGGGCGGGGGGTCCGACGCCAGGGACACGTGGGCGAGCAGCGCGGCCGAGGTCGGGAAGAAGAGCGCGGCCGGGTGGACGGCCAGCACGCACAGCACCACCGTGAAGACCAGGTCGAGGAGGAGCAGGACGACGCCCGGGTCCGAGACGCCGCACGTCTCCGACGCGGTCACGGTGAAGGCCATGGGGAAGTACGAGTCGAACGCGAAGGATTTGACCCCATTTGCGTCCGAGGCGTGGAACTGCGTCCCGGGCCCCTTGCGCGTTATGAGGCCGCAGCCGCCGCCGCCTCCGCCGCCGTGGGGGAGCACGCCGGCGTGTATGGCCGACGCGCAGAGCTGCGAGTCGCCCCTGTAGAAGCCCGAGCCGATGACGGCGGGGGTGTTGGCGTCCGACGCCAGCACCTCGGTTCCAATCAGCCGCGATTCGGGGGGTCCGACCGAGGCGCAGCCCGGGGGGCAGTGGAAGGACAGGGAGTGGTTCGAAAAGGGCTTGCAATCAAGGCCGTTGAGCCCGCACCCGTTGCCGGGCGACCAGAAGGTATCGGTGCAGGAGAGTTGCACGATTGGTGGCTTGCCGCCGAAGCCGGAGTATGCTATCGAGAGGGAGAGGGTGAAGAGGAGCATCCACAGACCGCAGAGGAAGACGAGGGCGGTACGCTGCGGCCCGCCTGGCCCAAGCCGGTGCTCGAGCCATCGGGCCGGGTAGTCCTGGATGTTTGGGAAGAATGGGCTGATTGAGTGCACGGCGTGCTCGTCCGGCCCGTCCCAAGGGAATAGCCGCAGCAGGGCGACGACCCTCGCGAGCCAAGGGGGGAGGCGGACGCCGCAGAACCTGACGGCCGTGGTCCTGCCCGACGCGTCGACCTTGGCAAGTCTGTGGCCGCCGCCGCCGCCGCCGTCGCCGGGGTGTCCACCGCGCACCCTTGTAGGCAGCCAAGACCTCCAGCCTTGGCGCCGCGCCGGCTTGGTAGCCAAGCCCCGCTCCTCGGCCGGTATCGTGTCGGCGGCCTCCAAATCGTCCAGGCAGTCGTCCTCGTCATCTTCGTCGTCGTGGTGGAAGTTGAATTGGCCCGGGGAGAGCAACTGGGCCTCCTCATCCGCTTCGACCCGCATGTAGTCGGCGCTGGGCGACTTGGGGTATTTGGGAGATTTGGGAGGCGACGGGAGGCTCCTCGGCCTCGGGTGAAGCTCCAACTCCCCGTCGCTGCTCTCCGACTTTCTGCCGTCTTGTTTTTCACCCATTGCTGCTGCGGCTGCTGAAAGAGGGCCACAACGGCTAACCGCGGGCGGATTTTTTTTTTCGATTCTTCTCGTGAAAATAAGAACGGAATGAATGCCGAGGACTCTCAGAGCACACACAGCGCCACACGCCTGCGCGCGATATGAAGAAAAGGGCCGGCGATTGTTGACAGAATCCTAAACGCTTTCGTTAAACGTCACCCTCGGTTCCCGACCAAATATTTCCGCCAGTGATTGCCGGCTCGATGAAGAGGAGAAAAGAAAGATTACGGGAGAAGAGAGGAAAAGGAAAAAGTAAAAAGAAAAAGAAATGAGACGACAATGCCGCCACTCGCGACGTGTTGTTCGTCTTGTATCGTGTCCAACAACAATCACAAGAACCATAACCTCGGGATTCCCCCCCTCCCTAGAAATCTGTAGCACGAGACTGGTCGAGAAATCAAAGGTGGGAAAAATAAAACCTTAAAAGGAACAAGGGAAAAGAAGACAGGCTGAACAACACACTTTGTTTGTCCTCGTCGTGGGAAGAAACAAAGAAGCTTTGGCGAGTAAGTAGAGGAGTTGAACTCTGCGGTTAGAGTTGCAATGGAAAATCCCCGATCTTTTATTCGAGGGCCTCCCGATCATGCTACGTTTCAGGGGCCAGCCAATGCGCACAAACATAACGGCAGGCAGATGGTCCCAGGGTGTTCATATCCCTCTCTCCCCATATCGGAAAAGGCTTCAGGTGGTTAAGACGGCAAAAAAACTGGCGCCAGTGTAGGTTCCATCCTAATGTTTTCCTAGTTGAGTGTTGAAGGGTCGTGATGTTTCGAAGGCTCCTAACGCAACCACCCACATAGCTACCTACCCTACGGGTTGCCCAAGGCTTCCTCCGCACGGCAGTTCTGGGTTGACGAAGGGTGTATGAGATAGCAGAGAACCCTTGTTTACAGGGATACCGACCGAGGATGAACAGTCGACAGGAACATGCGAGACAGCAAAACCTTTTTACCAATCAGTTTCTCACGTGGCCTGGACAGGGCTCGACTTTTTTTGCGGGCATAAGATGCGTTTCGAGATTTACAGACTATTATACAGTGGTGGTCGTCCATCAAATAAGTTACAAATAGGGAGAGTTACAATGAAGGGGTGGGAAATCATCGTCTGAAGATGACAACCGAATGCAGCCAGTCTTTCAGCGTCCCCAATCGGCTGGTTATGACCGCGGGGAACCGACCCCTGAGGCTTCCCGGCGTTGCACAGCCACCGTCGTTTTTTCTTTTTATCTTTCCGTCAAAACATTACAACCGGGACTCCTCAGCCACTCGAGTTTACACACCGAGCTTACGCCTTGACAAAGTCCTTGACGTTCTTGAGCCAGTTCATGTACTCGCGCTGCTCCTTAATATCCATGTACTGGGGAACGAACACAGCAAGGTCGGCCGTGACGCCGCGCTCCTCGAGGTACCGCTCCATCAGGACCTGCAGTTCCTCGTCCAGAGTGCCAAAGGGCGGACCCGGGTAGATGCTCGAGGCCTTGTGTGCCGTCTCGGCCGACTGGTCCTTGGCGAGATCGGAGTTCTCAAAGTAGCAGACATTGTCGACGACGACCTGGTCATCCGACAGGGTGGCCTCGATGTTGAGCGCGCCCTTGGCCGAGTCGGGCTTCTCAATGATGACGTTGAGCCTGCAGGGGGGAGTGGGCTCCTCCTCCGACTCCTCGAACTCCTCGCTGTTCTCCTCCATAGTCTCGTTGGAGCGGGCATTGTCGCTCTTGTCCGCCTCATCGCCGAGGGCGGGGTCCTCGTTGTACAAGTCCGCCTCCTGGTCCTGGTAGTCGGCAGCTAGATCGGCAATGGAGAAGGTCAGGGTGATTCTAGACGGCAGCGGGAGAGGTTAGTACTTTTCCGATGAAATTCCAACGGAGTCGGGATAGGCTGCTGCAACTTACTTCTCGTTCTTGAAGTCACGCACCAGCACGACCTTCTCCTGGCCGTCGTTGTCCTTGAGCTCCCAGGGGCTGTTCTCGAGGAAGTCCTTGACAATGGCCGGCTCGGGCTCGCTCTTCTTGACATCGGCCTCGAACATCAGCTCCTGTTCAAGCTTGTCGGCGAGCTCGTAATCCAGGTCGCTGCGCGCCGTTCTCCTCAAAGGCGAGGTTGAGAAGGCAGCACGCGATGCTATCCTTAATGATGAGCCCGCGAAAGGTGATGTCTTGGTAAGGAATGGGGTTGCCGCCGTCCGGCGGGCAGCGGCTGAGGAGACGCGGGAAAGAGTGCGAGGCGCGGAGCGCGCTATGTTCCGTAGTGACATCATTTTGGAAAGATGGTTGTGTAGTAAAAGGCAAAGAGAAGACTGGGTATCAAGTATGAGAACGGATGTATAGTTTTGGGCGTTGTTACAAGTGATGAAGGCAAATTAGAATACAGGTTGAGAGTTATGGCAGAGTTTTTACGACGTGTAAATTGCTGGGAGAACTGATAAAAGATTTTATGGAGATGATGTAAAAAATCTCCATTGCGCACGAGCCATGTCGCGGCATTCAAAGCTATGCGCCACTCAGTGTTTAAGGGTCTCATAAGCACTGTGCTACCCAGGCAGTATGTATTATCTGAGCGGTGCAGGTTTTATGGTAAAAATTACACCAGAGCAGCCTCTTTGCTCGAACACATGCGCAGTTTCTCAGGGTCTCTATCGGTCAATTCACATGGCCTGATCTGTCCAATATCTGAGAATAGCGTCGCAAATACAACTTGGGGTTCATGGGTATCATTGAAAGTCCGGTGCCTCTAGACTAACTTCCACAAATTTTCTAGAGAAGCACTTCAAATGGGAGGAAAGCTTGCAGGCTTCGACTCGCCCGACGGCAGAAATTTAATCCAAGCCAAGCCCGTTAGGTAGGTCCATGAGCCTTCCCACCTGTCCAAGGCATTGAGGTTATCTAAGCTGGAGAGATCCGGCATATCTGCAGTGTATGTTAGAAAGATGAAGGTTCATGGGCAAAGACATGGGACAAGGCAGGGCATTCCACGAACATATTCCAGTCTGGTACTCCTTCTCGAGCTTGACAACCCTGGCCTTCAGTAGGTCCTCTTTTGTACTTGAGGGTCGTCCAGGGCGACGCGTGCTCTTCTCCTCAGCGTACTCCTCGTCGTACTGATGAACAAAGCTAGTTGGTGGCTGGGTTAATGTCAACCGGCGAGACTGCCGCCAAAAGTGGCATTTGTAGGAGCATACCCCTATCCTGGTAAACACTTACCTGTGAACAATACTCTTGACTGCATCTATTGACAGAGGCCGAGGGTAGTTACCCTCCGCGACGGCATTTTTGAAGAAAGCCACTCGGTCAACTGCGCATCGCTGTTAGCAGGTTGTTTGGCACAAATAGATGATAATAAACGTGGGAAGATAAGAGGCTGAACGAGAGAGTCATGAGCCGTAAGGCACATACGTATTGGTTGGTCACTCTTCTTCTTGGATTGCGCAAGCTTCTCTAGCTTCTCATCTCGGACCTGAGCCTTGTGAAGCCTCTTGGCGTTTCGGGATTTTTCGTGCAAATTGTTGACAACCCCATTGCGCTTCTTTGCGATTTGCTTGCGGGTTTTCTCGAGTGTCTTGGGCATCGCGACGCTCTGAGACGGGAAACGATCTTTGTACAAGTACCAGACAGCGGTAGCCCGCTTGTGAATTGGTTTACTTTTGGAGACGTTATTTCGTTGAGTCTCAAGATGACGACTGAAGGCTGTCTTTCCTTCCGTAGCTGCTCTGATTTTCCGGTTCTTTCTTTTTTTTTCCCTGCTTCCCTCAACCGCAGCGGGGCAATTCCCGTAATGCAGGGTAGGGCGGAGAGCAAAAAGTCTAGCATGGATGGATGATGTACCGACCACTTGCTGTACAGTGCAAATGGACTTGCGTTGCATTTTCGGAGGGTGCATTCATCACTAACATCCTTGCCACAGCTGCCATCCCGACTGTGGTATCCGTACTGTACACTGTACGAGTTTACCTTCCAGTTGCCAGGGGAATGCGCGTTGGAACGCGACTAAACTGCACTCTCTGCCAGGGGTCGGGACGAGACCCATAATTAAGCCGCACTCATCCACATTTATTGACTTGATCCTGGCGGCCAAAGAATAGCCATCTCAATGCTCTCAAAGTCGCGTCTCCAGCAATCCAGCATCTCGCCCAGCCCGGCTGCTTGCTTCAATCGTGGCATCATCATACACCTGCTGCTGTCCATAACAGACCGGTCAATTGGTTCTCGTCGAACCTGCGTGGATGCGCAGGGTTATCTCGACACTTCGTTCCTGTGCTCAACTCGCCACATATCAAGCGGCTGGCTGGTGTAGCCGACGCGTCTTGAAGCCTACTCGGCCCCAAGACTGCTGTCACCTACCACGCAAACCTCGCTCGATTCCCTGCGGATAACGCTGCATGGAATTTTCTGCATTTTGACACAGGTCTGTCTCCATTTTATCGGAGCCGGCTCACGCCTGTCAATAAAATGGGAATTAGCGGGCTTCTTCCGTTGCTCAAGTCGATCCAGAGACCAACTGAGCTCAAGAAGTTCGCCGGCGAGACGCTCGCAATCGATGCGTATGGATGGCTTCACCGTGGCGCTGTGGCGTGTGCTTTGGAGCTTGCACAGGGCAAACCCACACGCAAGTGAGTGGTCCCAGGGTCGATACCATCAATCCGAGTCATTGGACTAACAACCTTTGATTAGATATGTCGACTTTGCGATGCACCGGGTAAAGATGGTCAAGTACTTTGGCGCCACGCCCTACGTCGTCTTTGATGGCGATTTTCTACCCAGCAAAGCTCTTACGGAAGCTTCCCGGTCCAAGCGCCGAGAAGACAGCAAGAAGGCCGGCATGGAGCTCCTCAAGGCCGGAAAGCCCGCGGAGGCCTACCAGCACTTCCAAAAGGCCATCGATGTCACTCCCGAGATGGCTCGTGAACTGATCGAAGAGCTCAAGAAAATCGACGTCCCCTACGTCGTAGCTCCTTACGAGGCAGATGCGCAAATGGTCTACCTGGAGCGGAACGGCTACGTCAGCGGCATCATCTCGGAAGACTCGGATCTCCTGGTCTTCGGGGCCAAGCGCCTCTTGACGAAACTCGACCAGCATGGCCAGTGTGTCGAGATCAACCGACGAGAGTTCTGCGCCGTTCGCGGCATCTGCCTGACCGGGTGGTCCGATGCCGAATTTCGACAGATGGCCATATTTAGCGGATGTGACTACCTGGACAGCATCGACAAGATGGGCTTGAAGACGGCGTACCGCATGATCAGGAAGCACAAGACACCAGAGAAGGTCATCCGCCAGCTGCAGTTTGAGGGCAAACACAAGATCTCGGAGAACTACATGGCATTGTTTAAGCAGGCAGAGTTGACTTTTTTGCATCAGCGCGTGTTTTGCCCGGAGAAGCAGGAGCTTGTCCTGTTGACCGAGCCAAGCTCAGGTCTGGACGTCGATGAAATGCCCTTCATTGGCGCCAAGGTCGAACCCGAGCTTGCCAGGGCTATCGCGTGCGGCGACGTTAACCCGATAACCAAGGAGCGGATTATGCTACCCACTACCGCATCTAAAACAGGACGCCCCTATCCGAGCTCGAACGCTGTATCGGCGTCAAGGAAATCGATGGGTAAACCGATCGAGGAGTTTTTCAAGGGCCATCGTCGCATCCCCATGGGTGAAATGGACGCCAACTGCTTTTCGGTCGACCCGCAGAAGACTGGAGCACTCACCGCCAACGGGCTGGCACCACGGGTGTTCCCATTGCCACGGCCGTATCTAGAGGAAGCCACAAACCCGGTTTCACGTCCATACACAACACTTGCGACACCTCGCATCAACCGTCGTCGCACAGAACCGATCACGAACTTGCTCGGCATGGGCTTATCGGATCAGGCCAACTCCCGCAGGGCCTCGGGTAGCGACCGCTCGTCGCAAGATCCAAACCGCACTGCCGGATTTTCAACATCCCCAAGACCGCAGAAGCGGGCCAGGCTCTGCTCGGAGCAGTACTACGTAACACAGGATACAAAGGAGCCATTCGCCGAGAGGAGCAAGTTCTTTTGTGCAAAGACGGACACCACGCCACGACCGAAGCGGAGAAGCGAAGGGCATTTCATGTCGGATGACTCGATTGACGATGCTCTGCTCAGCCTTCCCGATTACGGGTCGTTGAGCTCAGCGCACTCGAAGCAACCGAGGAAATCGATGGACGTATTCATGGATGTGCGAAGTGACGAGGTGACAAGCCAAACGCCTGGTGTCATATTGGCCACGCCGACCAAAGACGAGGCACGAAACGAAGACTCTCCTGAGGTCGAGGTCCCCGCAAGCTCTCCGACCACCGCATCTGCTTCCATTAGCGCTGATGCAAATCTTTCTCAACAAGCGAAGCAGTCCAGTGCCAAGCTCGGTGCCGTTTTGGGCCGCTTCACGTATACTCCCGAAGGTTCCAAGCTGGGAATTCGCACAAATATGGCCTTTGGCCTACCGACCCCCGATTCCAGCGGGCCTTTAGCTACCGCTGCCCCGAGCTCCTCGGCCGACAAAGCGCGCGCTCCAGCGGGATCATTGGAAACACCACGACTTACGCCTCTGCAGAGAATGGGTGCCAGCGCCATGCAACGACGAAGTCCCTCTGCAAGCCAGGTCACGGCGGCGACGAATGAGAAAAA
The DNA here is from genome assembly GCA_031306065.1 of Pseudopyricularia cyperi. Taxonomy (NCBI): domain Eukaryota; kingdom Fungi; phylum Ascomycota; class Sordariomycetes; order Magnaporthales; family Pyriculariaceae; genus Pseudopyricularia; species Pseudopyricularia cyperi. Next base: position 4,452 of record JASAOQ010000490.1, on the reverse strand, counting down.
ACGACGAGGTCCGCGTTGCAGTCTTCCGCCCACGGCACCGGTCAACCCATCTTTTGTGCCTCTGCCCAGGGTTGACCTCACAGAGGTGGCAGCGTTGAGCCGAGGGAGTGAAGATTTGCTTATGCCCGATAGCGACGTTGAGAACGAACCTGAATCTCCCAAGGTTGCAGCAAGCCGGACTATGAATCTGGCGCGGTTTTTGTGCCGGTGAAGAAAGACAGTGAGCAGAGTTTTGAACGGATAAAGAGATGTTTGTTAGGTGTTTCATGTTCATGGAATTATACTATACCCGCTTGTGGTTGGCGTGAGATTGCGCCGTCGAGAGTCTTGTTAACTGGGCATTATCATGGATTGTAGTTGGTTTGTTATTTGGAGTTTTGGGGGCCAAGCATGCGAGTGCATGGGAGTTTTTGTATTTATTGAGAGTCATTTTCATCACTGGCACACGGGACGTATAGGTTACGGACTCCTCAAGTTGCATATAATAATCAGACTCGATATTGGCGATAATGATGAGTGTTTATGTTGATACCAAACAATAGAAAAACAGCTACGATAATAGATACCTAGGCTCGCTAGGCACATGCTCACGTGGTGTGTCCTAGATAGGTAGTTGCGTGCATGCAGCCCAGAAGGGTCCCCCTCCCCTCTTGCCAAAATTTTGACCGCCAAACGGCAGAAAGCGGACGCCAAGATTTCGTTCTGGCGGAGCCTCACACGAAAATTCTTCACAATTTTCGGGCGTGGAGCTCGGTCCAGTCAATTGCGTCCAACCAACTCTCGTCCCGTCCTGTTACTCCGACCGCCTGGGGTAAACCAGACGCCGCCTCATGCTAGAACTACCTAGACTTCCTCCACCCGCCAACACCGGGCGCTTCCCTTTGCAATTGCAGGGCCCTTTGAAAACGCGTCGATCGCATCCTGCACCGCATTGTTTTCCTCCAGACAAGAGAATAGGAGGCCGAGCCGGACACAAAACCAAAAAAAAACATGTCCGAAAACGACTTGCAGGTCGGTGCTTGCCCCGCTCGAAATCCCAAACATCACCAAGCATCTAAAGACCAACAACCAACGACGCCATAAGGGAACAAAATGCTGATATGCCAGCCGGACTACAGGAGCGACTCCGCGAGTCTGCCAAGGCTTTTGATGGACTATTGTCCTTGATCCCAGCTCAGGTATACTACGGCGAAGAATCAAACGTATGTTGGCTTTTGGTCCAATACTCGAGACACCAAAGCTTCATGAAGCTCCTCTGCTAGCCAGGCTTACCCCCACCGCCTACCTTCCCCCGCGTCCGCATAGCCAATATCTTCCTTTACCATGTTGTTTTGAGGGTCGCTGCCTATACTTCACACATGCACTCGCGCTCCGGTTTAGGCATGCTGACCACCTTCACCCCATCCAGGATCAATGGAAGCGGAAAAAGCACACCAAGGCCGAGAAGAAGGCCGCCAAGCTCAACAAGCTCGACCCCGACAGCGACAAGAACCGCACGGTCCAGGAGGTGCTGGAGGAGAGGGCGCGCGCCAAGCGTAAGCTCGAGGAGGTGGATGAGCCGACCGAGGAGGCGGAACAGGACGGAGACGATGTCAGCTTGAACCTCGAGGGCATCGAGATGGAGCAGCCTCTGAAGAGGCAGAAGATTAGCGAGAACGACGAGGGAGAGGAGGAGAAGGAAGCTCCCGCGGCCGAGACTGCCAAGACGCCCGAACCTGTCCCCGAGCCACTATCAAGTCTTTCTGCCAAGGAGCAAAAGAAGCTTCTGAAAAAACAAAAGAAGTTGGAAAAGTTGGAGAAGAAGGCCGCCAAGACTAAATCATCTAAAGATGCTTGTGAGGAGGAGGATGACTCAGCGCCGACACCCAAGAAGACTACAGAAGCCGATGAGGCCGAAAGCCCTTGTCCAACAACCGAGGAGGACGACCGCAAACCAGAATCGGACAGCGAAATGGCTCCCATCCAACTTGACGGGCTGGAGACGAAAGACGGCGAGGCACAGTCTGACGTATCGTCCAGTGAATCCAAATCAGGTTCCCCACTATTCGACGCAGACTCGCCCGCGAAACATGGCTCTGTGGAACCCGCAAGCGCCGCTACATCCATCGCCTCAGCCTTGCCCTCGGACAAGCCAAAGCCAGCCAAGCTGCCGTCCAGCACGTCGGACGCCTTCAAGGCCCGTCTCGCCGCGCGCATAGAGGAGCTGAGAAAGGCGCGCAAGGCCGACGGCGGCGAGGGAAAGCCAGCGATGACCCGGCAGGAACTCATCGAGTCTCGGCGCCAGAAGCAGGCGCAACGCAAGGCGCACAAGCTGGAGCTGCGGAAGCTGGCCAAGGCAGAGGCGGACCGCAAGCGCGAGGAGGCCCTGGCCAGTGCGCGCACGTCACCGGGGAGCTTCATGAGCCCGCTGCGCGTGGGTGGCGGCGGGTCAGACGCCGGGTCGGACGCGGGCGCGACCAACAACTTTGCCTTTGGGCGCATCGCCTTTGCGGACGGGCAGCAGATGTCGCACGACCTCAGTTACGTCAAGGAGGAGAAGAAGAAGAAGGGGCCCTCAGACCCGAAGACGGCGCTGGCCAAGCTCGAGTCACAAAAGAAGCGCCTAGCTGGCCTCGACGAGGACAAGCGCAAGGAGGTGCTTGAAAAGGAGACGTGGCTGGCCGCCAGGCGGCGGGCCGAGGGCGAGAAGGTCCGGGACGACGAGGGGCTGCTGCGCAAGACGGTCAAGCGCAAGGAGCAGGCCAAGAAGAAGAGCGAGCGCGAGTGGGGCGAGCGCAAGGCGGGAGTCGACAAGGCCATGCGCGACAGGCAGAAGAAGCGCGAGGACAATCTGAAGAAGCGCCGCGATGAGAAGGCTGCGGGCAAGATGGGCAAAAAGAAGGGCGGCCCGACCAAGCCTGGCGGCGGGGGCAAGAGAGCCCGGCCCGGCTTCGAGGGCGCGGGTTTTGGGGGCGGCAAGAGGAAGTGAAATCAGATTGAGCAACGGCGTATTTTCCCCCATTATCATACATGGTATTATTGCTTAAAGGCATTTTCTTTTTTGTTCAGGCGTTGGTGGGGTCTTTTTTTTTGGCTTCTTTTTGGGCGTTGGGTGTCGCGGCGCCATGAGTTTCGTATACTGCCTAGCATTTACAACATGGTTTGACAAAAGTGCCTCCAGGAGGGGGGAGAGAGAGGAGCGGACGTCTGAGTGAAAACGAGAAAAAGGTTTTGTAGAACGAAAAATATATTATCAAGAACCCAAAAACGCTTGACTTGTCAAAGCTATCTCCTAGCATTCGCCCCTGGTTAATCATCAAAGTAACCAAGTATTAAATTCATCAAAACAGTCACAGAGAAACAAAAACCCTTCCCCTCCTTTTGGTCTCGTAACGTTGGGATTCTCAAAAAAAGCAAGTAAAAACTCATGATGTGGCGCCAACCGCTGACGTCGTCTTTTTTGGCTTGCCATTTTTTTTTGGTTTGTTTTTTTTGGTATGTTTCTTGTGACAGAACAATTCAATGGTAGACCCAAGTCTTTGAACAACACGTTTCCCGTCTGTCTCTTCCCCGATGCTGTATTCATTTCGGGTGTCGGTTGCCAGAACAAGAGGCCTTGGAGGGGGCGAGCGAGCGGAATGGTTCTGTTTTGTTATTCCAGGAGGATGATTCGTGTTTTTTTGTCTCTTTTGAATCGGTTCTTTTAGGATTGGTAGGTTGTGGGCGTGCTTATAAGAGCGAGTCTAGTCGGGTAAAGACGCTCAAGCATGCCGCAACGACCTCGAGTTGCAGCTCTTTGTCTTTGCCCTTGGCGATTTCCTACACATGGGGGGATTGGCGCATCGGTTAGCGTACGGGGTACAACGTAGAAAATATATCAGTTCAAGGGGGGAAGCAACAACAAGCAGGAAGAACAATCACTCACATCACTAATGACCTGCGGCAGGTTGGCCCCTATCCCATGCGTGGTGGCCTTCTTCCCAAACGGCCACTGGCTGTACTCGGCGAGCAGCTCGTCCGTCTGCGCAAAGGCCCTCTCGCGCGCCTCGTGACCCAGGGTGGACAGGGCGTTCTCGAGCACATTGGCGGCGTAGGCGGCGCAGACGAGGGCGATGGTGCGGGCGTGGCGGAACTCGAGGTTCTCGGGCAGGAACTGCGAGTGGGGGAGGACGACGGTGCGCTGGGTCAGGACGTTGCGGACGCGACGGCGTATCTCCTCCTTGGCGCCGCCGTCGACGACGGGGTGGGTCGCCATATCGAAGAGGAGGAAGTTGCGCTTCTCGGTGCGGAGGATGCCCTTGTCCACCAGGCCCTTGGCCAGGCGCTCGCGGACCTGCTTGAGCTGGTAGCCGATCTTCATCAGGTTCCAGGTCTCGCCTGGAGCGGGTTGGAAGGGTTCTGTCAGCTAAATTTGGGATGTGCTAGGTGGTTGTGTAGTGAATGAGGTAGTGGATGCATGGGGAGGAGGGGGGG
>JASAOQ010000483.1:0-14084 GCA_031306065.1 Pseudopyricularia cyperi | reverse complement strand
CCTCCCTCCCACCCGACTCACCACCTGCGCCCGCACAATGTCGCCCGGCCGGAAGCTCTCCCCCAGCTTGACGCGGTCCTTTTCCGTCGCCCTGACGTCCCGCACCCGGATGACGCCCTGCCACTCGGCGTCGAGCACCGCGTCGCCCACCACCAGGATCGCCACGATGGCCTGCTGCTGCGAGATGCGCGTGACGCGGCACAGCACCACGTCGCCCACATCCGGCAGCGCCGCCGCCGGCCGCTCGCCGCGCTGCACCGACACCGTCGGCAGGTTCTCGCCCGATGCCGACGTCGACGACGACGCGCTCGCCATCACGATGCGGTTGGGACGCTTGGTCGGCCCCGCGGGCTTGCTGGGCTGCGTCACCGTCACGGCGCCCAGCAGCGACGAGTAGACATTGGAGTCGTGCATGTGCGTGCCCGGCCCGGCGCGGAAGCGCGACGACGGGCCGAGGAGCTGGCCTGGGAGGGCGACGGCCGGCGTGGTTGTTGTAGTAGCCATTGTGATGGTGTGAATGTTGTGTTGCAGTTTTTTCTGCGTACCCCACCCGTAGTGCGGCGGATGTGACGCAATAGGAAACGCCGCTGTGATGGTAACGTTGAAGTTGATGCCTTGTGGTGGAATCATGTGAAATATATGTGATTAGACTCGTCGCTTTTGTTCAATATACTGCGTTATTTTGATACGAGGTTGAGGCTATTGTGACATCTCATCGGGGGTTTTTAAACATTGTGAGTTACTGATATTACCATGTAATTTGGCAACAGATGTAATTTTTAACAATGAAACTTTTGTCAATATTTATCGAATTCCTCTCACCATCATTTACGGAATATTATTGTCACCACGAAACAGCTTAATGAAATACTCTTCAGCTTTACTCATAATGTCCGTTAATACATTTTCAGTATGGCAAATAGCTATACATGAAAGAAACCCTGAAATACTCAACACACGACATCCCTAGTATCTCACCGTCCCGCTGCGCCCTTTCATCGGACCCCCCTGATCAGCCCACGCCAGCCAATCCGCAACAGCCTGCCCGTTGCCTGCCTTGCCTTTGGGCGGCATCGGCCGACCCAGCGTGTTGGACCGCTCGCGTTGAGGCCGGGGCGCCTGCCCGTCGCTCGTCGTCGGCCTGCCGTCTGGCCTCCTGCCCGGCTGCGACCTCGGCGGCACATCGAGGAATCGCGGCGCCGGGCCCAAGTGTGGCAAGTGCGGCATCGGCGGGCGGCGCGATCGGCCCGGTCCATACGCTGCCTCGCCGGCCGACGTCGTCGGTCGTGCACGCGCCTGTGCCTCGGACACGCTCTTGGCCCTCTCGCGTGCCGTGTGCGCCGACGCGGACGGGAACCAGGACCGGGGCTGTGGCTTTGGCGGAGACGGGAGAGGCTCGGCGGGGGGTGAGGTTGGAGTAACGGCGACTGAAGCAGGGGTGGCGGCGTCCTCGGGGGTGGGATTCGCCGCAGGGACAGGAGCCGCGGCAGGGCCAGCGGCAGGACCAGCGGCAGAAGGCGAGCCCGGGGCCTCCACCGTCGCCTGCTCACCGACCTTGTCCTTCACGTCGCGCGCGGGCCCGTCCTCCTCCTGCCCACTCTTAGACTGAGCCTCGCCCCTCACCACCTCGGGCTGCACCTCCCAGTCCTTCCCAAACTCGCCCACCGGCTTGTCGAACCGCGCCAGGTCCAGGAGCGGCTGGAACTCGCCAATAGTGTACGGCGCCTCGTCAATGCTCACCCGAAGCCGGTGCCCGCCCGCGACCTTGACGTGGCTGATGCTCTTCCGCGGCTTGTGCCGCACCGGGATGATCTGCGGCGCCCCCGTCGCCGTCACCGGCCGCTGCTGCAGCTGCATCTGCTGCCGCGACGACGGGAGCGGGATCGGCTGGCCGGGCAGGCTGTCGTCGCGCGGGTGGATCGCCGTGCCCCGCGGACGGCTGTCGCCCCGCCCGTGGACCATGTACCACGACCGCCAGCCGTGTACGAGGCTGTAAAACGTGCGCGCCACGGCCGCGTCGTCGGTGGCGAAGAAATGCACAAAGCCCTCTGTCGGCGCCTCGTTCATCTTTTGCAGCGATTTGACCGCGTAGCAAAAACGCTTGGGCGGCTTGAGCTGCTTCTTGGCCTGCGTCTCCATGGTCGTGTAGACGTCGTGGCTCGTGAGGCGACAGAGGAGGACGGCGCCGGCAGAGGTGGCCGTTGACGCCGCCAGGGCAGAGCCAGCGCTGGTGACCAGGACGACCGCGTCCGCTTTTTTGCACGCAAAAAGCTGCCCGTTGTCCAGCAGCGTGATGTAGCGCTTGCTCCATTTTCCGGGCCGCTGGGAGTGGTGCATCTGCAGGATGAAGCCGCGGGGCCGCGAGACTGCAACCGCCGAGAGGTCCAGGTCGCGGTGGCCGTCAAACTCGTCGGGGGATGCGTCGATGAGCAGGTGATGCTGGGTATCGCGGTCCCATGAGTTGAGGACGTCCTCGACACGCTCATAGCGACGAAGCCGTCGCTCGAGACCCAGACTTGCGTACGACTCCACGACGCTCGTGGACGGGCCAGAATAGCCGGCGCACGCAGATACAATGTCCGTCGCGCTGGTGGTACAAGTTACTGCGACGTCGTGGCGCACCCCTCTGCTACGAACCTGGACAGACTGCTCGCCGTTAGCTGTGTAGACAACGAGACGATGGTGCACTTACCCTGTCTTGGCCATGTCCGCTGGCCTGCGGGAACGTAAACGTCTTTGCCGAGTCGACAAAGCTGCTGGGCATCAAATTCGGCTCCAGGCTGGCGGCCCTGCTGAGTTCGCCAACCGATGGGCACGCAGACGACGTGGGCGACAGCGTGGCCGCGTTGGACCGCCGGCTGCGCCTGAAAAAGGCCAGCTTGTCGAGCAGCGGACTGCGCGTCTTGACGCTGCCAGACGGGCTGTTGGCCAGCCGCAGGTGCAGCCGTTCAATGTCCTTGCGCTTCTGCTCCGCTAGGATGCGGTCCGACTCGGCCTCCAGGCGCGCCACCTCTGCGGCATGGAGGGCCGCCTCCTCGTCGGCAAGACGCTGCTTCTCAATCTCTCGGAGTAGCTGCTGGTTCTGCGTCTGAGGGGTGTCGACGGCAGTGTCGACCGTGAGGGCTGTGGCCACAGGCACGTCTGGAACGGCCGGAAAGCAGTGAAGGTCCCGGAGCGTGTCGGCCGACGGCCTGCCCTGCCCACGTTTTGACTGCCCTCTCACCGGCACCGGCGGGGCGTCGCTGATCGTCTTTGCCCTCTTGTGGGATATGGACCCAAACGCCGACCGCAGCCCGGCGCCCTTTTCGAGACGATCTCCAAACACCGACTCGATCGCCTTGCGCGACTCAAACACACTCTTGCCCCTACGGCCGCGATACCGTGCAAAGTCCATGGGCGTATGTGCCGCGCAGGTCTGGGTAAGGGCTGTCATGTTGAATGCGATGAACCGTAGGATCGTGAGATGTTAACAAGCGAGGCAGATGGCCTAACTGCAATGAGGAAAAGCAAAGCAACGAAAGAAAGAAACAAGCGGCGCAACCAGAAAGAAATATCTTGGTGCTGTGGCACTAGAATTCCCAGAGCGCGCTCGCGTCAACACATTCCGTCAAGAGGGTGGCGTACACTATGCTGGAATGTCGGCCACAATATTCACGAATCTAGACAAGCCGCGATAAGTGGCAAAGAAAGCAACATATGTTCAGCCCCGGCGCCTCCCTTGGCGACTCCTTTTACACAGAATTCCACCCGCTACTTCTTGAATGCCCGCACTTCGCGCCTCCACCACGCCTCGAAATCCTGCGTCGAAACGTCAATCCCCAGGTCCTTGAGCTCCTTGGTGCTGAGGTGACAGTCATAAGGCCTCTGCACCGACGCCGCCGGGTCGTTTCCTTGGGTGTTGGCCTCGACCCCGTCGATGCTCAGTCCCATAATCTCCCCAAACACCTTGCAAATCTCGTACTTGGTCAGGCGGTCCTCGCTCGAGAACTGCAGCACCCTGGGCAGCGCGTCGCCGGCCCCGACGTACTTTTCCGCCACGTCTGTAAACAGTCAGCATCCCTCGACAGCCACCCATTCCTGGCCTCAACATACCAGCGCACACCCGCCCGACGTCCTCGGTGTTGGTGGGATAGCGGATCGCCCAGTGGTCCATGGCCACCTTGGCGCCGCCCTGGGCCTTCCAGAGGGCGTCCATGAGCACGTTGACGGCGCTCTCGTTGGGCGTCTCGGCGTGGCCGTACAGCACCGGCACCCGCAGCACGACGCCCTTGCCCGCCTCGAGCACGGCCTTTTCTCCGTCCAGCTTGGTCTGGCCGTAGAGGTTGGTGGGGCCGGTGGCTGCGTCGGCCCCGTACGGCGCCTCGCCTGGGCGGCCCGAGAAGACGTAGTCGGTGGATATGTAGATCAGAACTGCATCGCGCGCCGCGCAGAGTCGCGCCAGCGTTGCAGTGGCAGCCACATTAAGCCGGCGCGTGCCCTCGGGGTCCTGGTCCACCTTGTCGGGGAACCGGTTTGCGGCACCTGGACCGGTTAGCTTTGGTTGGGTGGGCGTCAAAGAGTACTTACAATGCACGACGACGTGTGGCCTGGTTCGTTAGCTGGGGGTTATATTGTAGATGCCCAAGGACAACTCACTTGACCTGGTCCAAAAGCTTCTCAACCTCGGCGTCGTCCGCCAAGTCGGCCTTGAGGATCGTGTGGCCGTCGGCGCGAGAGAAAGCTGTTCCTGTTGCGGTCCAACCCTTCTGCTCAAAGGCTTTGAGCACCTCGCGGCCGAGCAGGCCCGAGGCGCCGGTGATGAGTGCCCGCTTGACAGTCATTGTGTCGATGATCTGGGGTGTGAGTTGGCCATTGCCGCTTCCGAGCTGCGATGACGATGTGCGGGGACAGTGGCAGTACAGTGCCCAGACATGCGATACTGCATAATTCATCTACCGCATCTCTACCGCATTCAATAATCTATGTCCATTAGCAAACGCCGGCTTCTTATCGTCGTTCCCGTCACTCGGCTCCTCCAACCATCCGCACTTCGGTCATCTCCACCGGCTCGCTCGCCTCCGCCCCCGGAAAGACCTCGGTGCTGCTGGTGTGCACATCCCTCCCGCCAGACAGCGACACCAGCGACTGCGACGGTGTGTTATTCCTCGCCGGCAGCGCGGGCGGAGACCGCATCACGGTGTCGGGCGCCTGCTCGATCAGTTCCTGCTTGAACACGCGGTTGTCGAACTTGACAAACGTCCGCAGCGCCTCGGAGAGCTGCTTGGGCATCGCCTCGAGGGCTGCGTCGTTGGCGTAGACAAGGATCGGCCGTGTGCACTCCGAATATGCCACCTTGCGCGCCTCGTCGACCGAGGAGGTCTGTCTTGTCAGTGGGAGCTGCAACCGACGGGGGTGGGGGAGTGATGGACTTACTGCAATCCTCAGTGGGCTCTCCCGATCCTCGGCCACATATGACAGCTTCCACCACTGGTCGACCGGCGTCGGATTGCCATCCATCTCGATGAGGTCTGGCTCTGCACGCTGGGCCAGGTACACCGTGTTTGGCGACGTGGCCACTCCACGGAGGTGGTATTTGTGAACCGGATTCCAGTCGTCCTCGGGACATGGCGTGCTGTACCTCTGCGTCCATCGTTTGATCTCGGAATGGGCCTCGCTCCGTAGTCTTGTGTACTCTGTAAAACGTCAGCGTTGCCATCCGACAAGGGCCCCGGAATGCTCACCCGTCTTCTTGTTGCTCATCTCGGCAATCAGTCCCTCGTGGAACAACCGGTCACGCTCCCACTGCTTCAAGCGTGCCCGCTCCGCATCCGAAAAGGCCAGCTTGTCGTCCATCCAGCCGGGGATGAAGTGAAAGTAGTCGGGCGTGTCAACGCACTCGAACCACCGCCGGCGTAGCGCCTTGAACTTGAGGTCCCTCTCCCGCTCCACCCTGTCCGCAATCACCTTTTCACTGAGTGCCATCCGGTCCTTCCAGACCATTTCCGCGGCGGACCACCACTGCGTCTCGCCCCGCTCCTTCTCGTCGAGCTCCGCCAACCGCTGCCGCGCCTCTCGAATGCGCAGCTGCTGCTCCATCGAGTGCTTCTCCACGTTTTCGGCCAGGTAGCGGTCGATGTAGAAGACGGCCGGGATGTCGACGGGCCGCGCCGCCGACAGCTCGCCCTCGCCGCCAAAATTCATCGTCAGCACGTCGCCGGCCTTGGTAAAGGCCGCCGTCCGCAACGTCGTCTCGCTCTCGCTGCTATTGGCGTCGATCCATAGCAGCTCGTCCCAGGCGTCGTAGAGGTTCTCCATCCTGGCGTAGGCCGAGGTCGACAAGTTGAGGTCGATGATGGCAAAGGTGTAGGCGTTGTCGCACTCGTGTTCCTGGACCGGTACCGCGAACCGGTACGTCTCGATGCTCCAGAACAGATTCCTAGCAATGTCGCTGGGGATGTCGACCGTCTCTTGTATGGCATCAAACAGTTTGAGTTCAACGGCGCTGCCCGCGTCGCGAACCAGCTCCGCCAGCACATCGGCCTGTCCGTAGCTGCGATCTGTAATGTCGAGAAACGCCATCAGACGGTGCAGCTCCTCGACGATCCCCGTCTGCCAGCCCTCTGCCTGGTCCTCCTGCGGGGACTGCGGTATGGGCTCGCCCTTCCACCACTGGTTGTTTATTCCGTACGTGCTCGTCTTTGATTGCAGTCCCAGGAAAAAGTTGCGCGCGGCCGGGATCTGGTGGAGGATGGTAAGCAGCGCGCCCAGTCGATGCGCGCCCGGCCCCGTCCGACGGCAACGCAGAAACGGGGGGATACCCTGATTCCGTCTCCTCTCCGACGGCGGCGGATCTGGCCTGTCCTGCACGACCGGTACCATGGCCCACTGCGATTGATCGTAGCTGTCTCGCGTAGCCGGGCCGAATGCCGGGACTTCGCGGCCGTCCGCACCCACTACTCCGCTCTCCTGTGGCGGCACATCCAGGCCAGAGGAAGCCCGAGACTCTGCCAGGGCCCGCTGGTAGTCGGCGTCCTCTTGTGCCCGTGTGGTGGGTGCTCCTGCAAACGTCAGCCCCCTGCCCGTGCCCCGAGGGCGGCTACCTACCTGCATTGTCGGTCGCCCAGTTGAGCATCTTGCTCATGGGCGATCTGTTGTCGGCTCGAGACGGCGGTCGGGAGGGGGGCACGCTCTGAGAGACGCCGTGGAGGACGGCGTCGTCGGGGCCTTGGACCATAAAGGTCGGGGGGTAGCCGGCGTCGGGGAAGCCATTGCGATCAGTCTGGAAGGGCGCCTCGGACCACGAATATTGGTCGACAAACTGGGGGAGGGGGTGGGCGTCAGCGGTGGCAGCAGCAAAGGGCATATACGCCATACCTTGTCGATGTTTTCAAAGTATTCGCTAATCACGGCTTGGGCGTCGTTGTTTTTGGCCTGCAAACGGTTAGTTGGGAGCGCGCCGACAAGAAAGTGGCCGACGCACCCTCAAGGCGCGGCGCATGAGCTCCGTGTCTGAGCTGCCGGTAAAGTCACAGACGGTCTGCAGACTCTCAGCCTCGGAGGCCATGATCGCATCGCTTTGGTGGTTTGATGGTTGTGATGTCTGGTCGGAACTGGTGACAGTGGTGTAAAGGCGTTGATGTCACTGAACAGTGGGGGTTTCTACAGGGTTCTAGCACCATGTGTGACGACGCCCCCAGCGCCAAAACATCCTACGACGTACTGCAAATCGTCACGCATCAATCGGCCGCACTTGGTACAAAACGAGCCAATCAAGTCAAAAGATGTTTCATTGCGTCTAAACTCCATGCTGCCGTACCCGTAACTCCGCCGTCTAACAGACGGATGCATGCCCAAACGCCATTACAAAGCTCCGTCGTCGCTGTCCTCGGCCTTCTTCCGCCGCCGCTCGTCCTTTTCCTCCTTGTCCATCCGCACGTCATCGTCATCTTCGTCCTCGTCAAACTCCATGTCGCCCTCGTCGTCCGTGTCGCTGCCGCCAAAGTCGAACTCGCCGTCGTCGCTCGGCTGGAAAAAGTCCTCGTCGTAGTCGGGCTTGGGCGGCGGGTTGTGCGTCTCGCCCTCGGGCATGACAAAGTCGGCCGGCTTGTCCTTGTGGCTGCGCACCACGGCCTCGCGCGCCCGCTGCTTGTACTTGGTCCGGTCGTCGCGGTACGTCACCGACGCATCGACGTTGGCAGGCGAGGCGATCTCGGGGTCGTCTAATAGCAGCAGCACCGACCTCAACACCGACTCGACGCCTTGGAGTGGCGACCAGCGCTCAGAGGCCATCTCGCCCGACATGAGGTCCTCGCCAGGGCGGTGTAGGATCGAGATGCAGGTGCGGCCGTCGGGGTAGACGTTGGGATGGAAGATGCCAGTGGACCCGGCGAATTTGAACTGCGGCGGCGAGTAGGGGTAGTCTGTAGGGAAGTGCATGTCGACCTGGGACCGTCAGCGGTGCGAGCAGCAAAACACGCTTGGCAGACGACTCACCTTGAAGTAGCCCTCGTAAAAGTCCGAATCGGGGTTCGTCACGACCAGGCCAAATTTCCACAGAAAGAGGTTGGAGGCGATTGCGTCGGGGTCGTTGAAATGCACCCACGGCTCTTTGAGCAGGGCTGCAAACTCGGAGGCAAGGCGCTGCTTAGCACCGGCAGCTCCGGGCGCGGTCGACCGAGAAGCCATGACTGGCTGATGATGGCTGATATGAGGTGTGTGTGTGTGTGTGTGCGTGCGTGAGTCGATGGCGATGGTGACAGACGACGACGGGAGGAAGGTGTGCAGTGGTCTCTTTTATGCCCTGGTCAGGTGCCAGTATGTTGGAGCGTACGTGCAGCCACAAGGTTCGAGAGGTCGCGGCCGGAATCAGAAACACATCAAAGTAGCGTTCAAACGATGCCGTCTGGTGTGGATGGATGGGCGGACGCTGGGACGCATGCGGCCGGCTAATGCAGCGACTGCAGTGGCGGATGTGACGTGAGGGGTCCTGGAATCCACTGGAACACGGCGGGCCCTGCTGATTCAGGTCATCGCCAAGCGCGACCGTGGCCAGCCACAAGTCAGATCATCCCATAAATGGTCATGAGGTCAATTGACAGAGTTGCCCAAGATCGGCCTAATTTTAATCAAAACGAGCGTAGCGACATATTTTGCGGGCAGAGCAATCCAACCACGTCTAATCCTCATCCGCAACCCTCTCCTTGACCTCCTCCGCAACCACCCTCCCTGCCTGCCGCGGCGACGCCACCTGCGGGCTGCCCACCGGCGAGGTGGGAAGCACAATGGTCGGCTGATCCTCGGCCCCCATGGCCGGCTCCGGCAGAGGCGTCGGCAGGCCCGCAGGGGTGACCACGCCGCTGTCGCCGCCCCGGATGAGGTCCGGCGTTCCGGGAACTATGCTGGGGTCCAGGCCGGGAATGTGGATGCGCTTGGCCTCGTTCTGGTAGGCGGCCGGGATGATTTCGATGATTTCGTCGCGGGGGAACTTGAGCGTGGGAATGTCCATGGTGCTGCAGTGCATCAGGTAGGCGTACAGGACACGGAGCACCGACTCGTGCGCGATGATGAGGAGGTCGTTTTGCTCGCGCTCCAGCTCCAGGATGATGGGCTCGAGACGCACGGCGAGATCGTGGTAGGACTGGCTGGTTAGCTTTGGTCGCCCACAGCCGCGTTAAATGGTTGGCTTACCTCGGCCCGCGGAAACCTGTGGTGGTACGGGTCCTGCTCGTGCTTGGCCACCTCGTCCGGATACATCATCTTGAGGGCCCGGTGCGACATCTTTTCGCAGACGCCCGGGTTGATCTGGCTCATCTCGGACCTCTGCCGCACCTTGTAGCCCTTGTCCTCGAGGAAATGCGCCGTCTGGATGGTGCGCAGCCTCGTCGAGGTCCAGATGGTCAGGGGCGGCGGGCTTCCTCCATTCTCGGTCAGTCTCTCGGCGTGCTCCTGCTCGCGGTGCTTGACCAAGATTTCGGTCATCTTTTGCGCGTACGATCGCCCCTCGATCGAAAGCGGCGAGTCGTTCTTGGCCGAGTCCTCCTCGCCCTCTCCCATGCCGGCGCGCACGAAAAAGGTGGTGCGTGATTTGATGTGCAGGTTGGTCAGGTAAAAGACGATGCGGTGCGAGAGATAGTTGAAGGATACGTTGTTGTAGAAGAACTTGCGGCCTGCGTTAATCATGCGAATGTAGTTGAGCTCCTCCTCCTGCATGGGCTCAAAGACGGGGATTTTCATCTCGATGCGTCGGAGGTACGACCTGGCGGCCTCGTCGGGATCCATGCCGGCAAACTGTGCGTGTTAATCGGGGTGACGAGACTTGGATAAATCATGAGGCACTCACGTCAGGCGACGAAATTTTGACGTTGCGGGCATTTTCCGTCAGAATTCGCTCGTCGTCGACAAACGACTCAAGGAAGAGCGTCTGCACATCGTGCTTGGCAAACTCCTTTGCCAGCGCCCGGCGGCCGCTCGAGGTCGGGTTGACGGCGTCGTAGATGGCGACCTGGCCGTTTTCGTGGTTCAGCCAGGCGTAGATGTCCTCGCGGCATTTTTTGAGGATTTTTTGCCGCAGGATGACCGACTTGGGGCTGGCATTAGGAAAGAAGTAGTCCTCCGGCACGGCGCCGCCCGGTCCGACGGTGGCACGGCGGTAGTCGCCGAGATGGAAGATGCGTGACTTGACGCCGAGCCTGAAAGGTCAGCCAGGTCGTGACTGGGGAACGAGGCAGGCAGGCAGGCACTTACCATGACAGATACCTCGCCATAGAGACGCAGATGTGTCTATGCCTGTTAGCATGCTCACGTGCGACGGGCCGGAGGACTCACGTCTTGCCGCGGGCCGGAAGCCCGACCATCACAATGGCAATACGTCCGGAATGGAACAGCCGGCCCGACATGGTGCTGTACAGCTGGGCCGGAGCCAGGTCCGCCTGGGTCTCGGACACATCGTGGATGGCGTCTATAAAGGTCGAACTCTTACGGCGATACCTGGGCGCATTGGCCGCGATCTCGGCAGTGCTGTCCATGTTAGCGTGATGATGGCAAGATTCGGAGATGCCACAACCCAAGGCCGTCCGAGTACCTACAGGAGGGTGTCCATGGCGACCTTGGCAGCGGGGTTGCTCAAACCAAGACCGGACGATGTCCAAGTCCGGAAGATGGGATTGATGCTGTTGATACAGACCGTAGCTATGTATAAGAGATGATGCGGTAAAGCCGTAAGTCTTGACAAAAAGGCTAAGCGGTGTCGTGATCACTGGTCTAGTCGAAGCAGGTGTGTTGTCGCCGCCTTTAGTATTGCGACTGACTGTTATCGGACCCCACCTGGTTTACGGTTGCATATCCACGTGCTGCGATATTGATGGGAACAACATGATATGATATTAACTCGGCAGAATCAGCAGCTCTATCCAAGTCAACATCACGTACCATCTAGTCCATCACAAAGTTCCGCAAGGGTCGCCAAAGTAAAGTCTCGTCCTGGTCTCATGGTGCTCTTCGTCAACCTCCTTTATATGGCCCTCCCAGCTCGACGCCGATTGGCTGGGACCCGCTTAAGTTTTTCCGCCAGCTCCTGTCGTCAGTGACAAGGATATGCCAGGTCAAGGGACAACGAAATTTTTAATTCTCGGCAGCTTCACGTCCACTCCATCCCATACGCCCAGCAACACAATCGCCCGACCGGTCCCCCCCAATTGATCGCATCCATCCCAGTCGACATACGCCCGTCGATACACACAATGGCGTCGGCAGCTTCCTCAACGTTAGACGTAATGCGGAACAACCCGCTGACGGCCAGCGTGGCCGACGTCTACAACTCGTTCCAAACGCGCCGCGCGAAGCTGGGCCTGACGAACCCTGGGACGATCGAGAACCTGGCCAAGGAGGTGCAGCGAGATGTCCTTGCAAACAACTATGCCTTTAGCGGCCTGCGAGTCGACCTCTCAAAGACCATGAGCCTGAGCCCGCTCTTCCAGGTGTCACATTCGTTTGCCCTGGGCGAGCGCGCCAGCCCGTACACATTTGCCGCCATGTATGGCTCCAACAAGGTTTGCTTTGCCCTGCCCATCGCAGCTCCCAATCATACGCTGCTGCTGACCAGCTACAGACCTTTATGCAAGCTACCGTCGACAGCGAAATGCAGGTCAACACGCGCTTCAACTGGAGGTGGTCAGACGCGCTCGTCACCAAGACGCAGTTCTCGTTGGGCACTGGGGCCCAGGACATGGCGCATCTCGAGACCGAGTACGCGGGCAGCGACTTTACGGCCTCGGTCAAGGCACTGAACCCATCATTCCTCGAGGGCGGACTCACGGGCATCTTCATGGGCAGCTACATGCAATCCTTGACCCAGAAACTGGCCGTCGGCCTTGAGGGCGTGTGGCAGCGGGCCGGCCTCACCCAGCCCCCAGACACGGTCATGTCGTACGTCGCCAAGTACAAGTCGGACGACTGGATCGCCACGGGCCAGCTGGCAGGCCAGGGCGCGCTCAGCACAACCTTTTGGAAGAGGATCTCGGACAAGGTCCAGGCCGGTATCGACATGACGCTGTCGCTTGCTCCGGGCGAACCGTCGGGCGGCGGCATGATGGGCGGACCGTCGATCCAGGCCGACGGCGTCACTACAGCTGGCGTCAAGTACGATTTCCACATGTCGACACTGCGCATGCAGGCCGACACCAAGGGCAAGATGGTGTGCTTGGTCGAGAAGCGGGTGGCGCCGGCATTGACCATGACCATTGCCGCCGAGGTCGACCATCCTACGGTAAGCATTCCGCCGGCTGGATGTGCGCTAGACACATGCTAACAAAAAAATAAAAAAATAGGGCGCCTCGAAACTCGGAATGAGCGTGACGCTCGACTCGGGCGGCGACGAGCTCCAAGAGCAACAGGAGGCCTTGGGCCCCGCTTCGTCACCCAACATTCCGTTCTGAGCAACGGCTCGACAACTGCGTAATCTAATCACGAAATCTGGGCACACGGCCTCGGATCTCTTTGTCTTTTTAAACCCTTCTGTACCTGTGTCTTAGTAGTGTCGGATATCGGGGGCGTGCCGGAACAGCGACGGCGGTGTTTGTCTGCATACTTTACGACGATAGACGTTTCAGGACTTGGTGTCCTCGCAGCCCTGGCAAGACTGCCGCCTCTGGTCGGCGGCCAGAGTGCATGTATTATATTCAGAACTCATCTGTGTAAATAGCAGAGTCGGCCGAAGCAGTCATGACAAGAGTTCACTGCATGACAAGTTTAGTTTGCTATCAAACCTGCCAAACGACGATCTTAACCGGTGACGCCAATGGCCGAGCCCCGCTCCACAGGGGGGTGTGAAAACCCTAGGTGCAAAGACGGAGCTGATCATGTATTGCTTTCTATAAGAAAATGCGCTGTCGTAGGACGTGCCAGGTTTCAACGGCCCGTTACGGATTTCGCCAGAAGTAGTTCGGGTGTGGGTATCCACCCATACCCCACCCGATCAATTTGACTAACCAAATTAATAAAGGAACCACCAGATTAGTGAAATTTTCACCCCCCAGTCCACAGGGTTTTTTGGCTAAATATTTACAGCGACCCGCGAATATTTAGCCAAATCCTTTCTAAATAGCCTTAATTTTCAAAATTTAACGTAAATAAATTCGGCGCAGAAAATATTCGTAAAAAGGAAAGTAGATGTACCAAAAATTCGCAAAGCCTAATCCCAGTAATATAGCCCCAATTATTGCAACTTTGTTTTTCCAAATATTACGCGGCTTTTCTTTTGCCAGGCTGATTATTGTTTTTATTATTTTCGTTTTCGTTATCGTCGTCGTCGTTACCGTCGTTTTTATATTCGTTTTCGTATTCGTTTTTTTGGTTTTTTTTCGGGCTTTTTTTAACCCTGCTTTTTGGGTTTTTTGGTTAGGTCGATAATTATCGGGGGAATGGTTGTTTTTAAGGTCGTCCCCGATTTTAATTTATTTACCAAAGCGACGATTTTGTCGGCGATTTCCGATTTTTTTTCCAGTTTAAAAAATCGACGACCAAATGTTACGATCAGGTATCGGGGGCCTGTTCCTAAGGTAGGGTACAATGGGTTGAAGCAATAGAGCAGTGCAGAGGAGTCTAGGGTT
>JASAOQ010000482.1:0-10527 GCA_031306065.1 Pseudopyricularia cyperi | reverse complement strand
CTCCCCGCCCGCCCGCTTCGACTTTTGCCTCCTCCTAGTAATTTTCCAATTTTTGTTCAAAAACCCTTCCTCTTGGTTTTTCCCAAACCTCCTTCGCCCGACGATTTCCACATTTCCTCATCCTTTCCGGTGTCCTTTCTTCTTCGCCGTCGCAGCAGTCTGCATCTCGCTTTTCGTCTCTCTCTCTTTTTCACGACGAAGCATTACCTAGCCGATTTTCAACATGTCTGACGAGCAGGTAAGAAGAAACCAGTGGCAGTCTCTGTAATGCCACCGTTCCCCTCATCCCGTGATTCCTCGGTCCTATTGTGCGCGGCGCTACTTCTTCTGAGCTTTGCTTTCGGCGCAATATTACTTCGCCGCTCGGCCATGCTTCGTGTGTGTGCGCACGAGACTCAGGAATATACATTGGGAACCCCGCTGTGCGCCTGTTCATTCCCCGAGGCAGCCACTTTAGGATTCCGGCCGTACCATTGCCCACCGGTCTTCCCAGCGCGCGGTACCGCCGCCGGGCGCATTGATACAGCATGACGGGAACAGACGACTAACGACGTCTTCCTTACAATATAGCATGAGCACCACTTCGACTCGGCCGACGCCGGCGCGTCGGCTACCTACCCTATGCAGTGTTCGGCACTGAGGAAGGGTGGTCACGTCGTCATCAAGGGACGTCCTTGCAAGATCGTCGACATGTCGACCTCCAAGACTGGCAAGCACGGTCACGCCAAGGTCCACTTGGTCGCCATCGACATCTTCACCAACAAGAAGCTGGAAGATCTCTGCCCCTCCACCCACAACATGGACGTCCCCAACGTCACCAACGAGACCTTCGAGCTTGTAAGCGACGACCCAGCGGTAGACTAGAGCCAATATTTTGCCGGTCGCTAACTGGCCAATGTGTGTGCCCCGTGTAGCTCTACCTTCAGGAGGACGGCTTCCTGCAGCTCATGGACTCAAACGGAAACCAGAGGGAGGACATCAAGCTCCCTGGTGGATCTGAGAAGGCTGAGGAGGTTGCCAAGGAGATCACGCGCCTCAACGAATTGAAGATGGAGGACGACCGTGAAATCTGTAAGTTCTGTTGCTGTCAAAAGATAGCCAGCTACATGGTTCCAAACTCTAACCAATCGTGCCTGTAGTTGTTGTCGTTACCAAGGCCATGGGTGAGGAGGTTCCCACCCAGGTCAAGAACACCGCCGGGTCTTCTTAAATCGCTCTACGCTAAGAGAGCTGGAGTCGGCCGTGAGCCGTGTGCCTGTGCGGATGCCAGCAACACGCCCACGGATTCCCTGTCATGATAATTATGAATGGCCATACCGCCCAGGTCAATCTCCTGGTGCCTCTAAGGAGTTAACGGAGGCTGGTTGTCAATGGGATGGAAATTTTCTACAAGACTGGCGCGTTCTTTGTCATTCTACGAAGCGACGATAAAGGAGAACCAAAAAAAAATCAAATGCGACGGGATATTCTAGGCAAAAGTTCATCATGCGTTTGTTTTCTGCGTCCATTGTGATTTATACCATGTCTGGGCTCTGATACTAGAGGTACGATGTGCGCGTCGTATGGATGGACATGAGTAGTGAATGTGTGGTGGTCTGCATATTTATTTGTTCGGATAGTGAAGGGAAGAAAGACAGTCCCGATCAACAATTCTCAGGTATCAAACTTATGATTTGTTACCTGAACCTTGTCTCACGAGATCTTAAGCACTTTATAGCATTTTATCTATCTAGACTAGTCTAGATAGTACCTTTTGTTGTCGTGTAATCACAATTTCGTTGATTGTGGAAGAAAGGCATCAAATGGAGACTCACCCGACCCACCTTCCTAGACAGGTATTTTGCAGTCCATGTGTGGTGTTTGAACCGATTCAAAACATACAACAACAATAACAACAGCTCTCTCTCTCTCTCTCTCACCCTCCAAGGCCAAGAGAAAACCCGGATGACCACGCATCACAGTCCCTAATTCGGCTTGAAAATCTTGGCTGAGAAGATGTCGGGGCGTCGTACTTATCACAGATTTCCCAATGGCCAGAGATGCGAGCAGTGTCCGTCCAAAAAATGGTATGCTGAAGATGGCCGTCGCTACTGCGACCGTGGTCATGAGATCGAGGTAAGCACCGATTCAACCATGAAGGCGACCTAGAAACTGTACCCGGGGTCTTTCGATTTTACCAGCGCTAACAATGCCTCCAGGGCTTCGTGGAGCACGCCTTTGAAGATGAGGACGGCTTTGGCCAGGTCGGCACCGTGGCGCGCAAGCAGAAGGAGGCCCGCGAAAAGGTCTCGCGCATGCTCTCGGGGAACTCGTCGCGCGAGTTATACCTTCAGTGTCTCCAGCTCGTGCTCCGCAAGCAGATCTTCTGGCTCGTCAACGACCGGGGCCTGCCCGCCGAGCTGGAGACGGTGGTGCGGGACCTCTGGACACTGCGGACGCGCAACATTGCGGGCCTGAAGAGCGCGTCCGAGGCCGAGCGCGTCGACGGCGACAGCGACAACCGCCAGCTGGGCACCGATCCCCAGTCGGGCGGCGACACGGACGGCAGCGAGGTGAGGCTGTTCAGCAGCGGCGGGGAGTCGGACGGCGGGCGGACTGACCGGTCGGAGAGTGGGACGAGGACGAGCCGGAGGTCGAGGAGTTGGACCTCGGAGATTGGCACCAAGAGGTCGCTCCCTAGACTGAACGATACTCTGGGGCTTTGCTACCTGGGCTGCCTGCTCCTGCGGCTGCCTGTCAAGGTTGGAGATTTGTTCGGCTGGGCCAAGAACAACCAGATAATATATCTTGATGCGGTGAGCTTGTTGAATCTGCGATCGACTGAACTTTGCTGGTCGCCAGAACGATAGACTGATTGACTGGTTGTGCCAGATCCATGAAGTTCCGCGCGACATGCGAGCGCGTCTTCCGGCACAATACCAAAAGGCACTTTCAGCCCGGTCGGCACCCTTTTCGGGGGGCGAGCTCCACGAAACGGTCTTTGGAATGGTTGTCTCCTTTCACAAGTTCTACAACATGACATTTCCTCCCGTCAACAAACAGTTACTCACGCTTCGATATATAAGAGAACTTGCATTACCACGTAGGTCCCGACATTTGAAAAGAAATCGGTGTAAACCCGAGCAAGGGTGCTAACGCGGCACTGGTAACAAGCGGAAATATATACCTTCACCCAAGCAATGATCGAGTTCCTTAACGTGGACTTTACTTATCCCATTGGGCAACGAAGAGTGCAGCTACTCGATCACCCGGACATCTTCTTGATATCCTCCATCGTCATGGTCACGAAGCTGATCTGCCCCTTTGACAACATCAAGCGAAGGGCCGAAGAACCCGGCCATGCGCTGCCCTTGCTGAAGATGGACTGGCAACATTGGAGGGACGAGTTCGGTGAGGCGCCCAGGGAGCAGCTCTGCCGACGAGACATCGAAAAATTAACCGCCGACGACGCCTGGGCAATGAGCCAGGCCAAGGTGGAGGACTACATCGCCTGGTTCCAGCAAGTCCGGATCGACACGGAAAAGCCCACTGGGCTAGGGCGGATTGCTGGGTTGTTTCCCGTGGAGAAACAGCAGCCGGTGGCCGATGTTGGGAAAGCAGACGAGGATGCCCTGGACGAGCGGCTGGTGCGTGTCCATGGCAAGATGGGCTTACAACCGTTCGAGGACTCTGCAGATGGGGCCATCGTGGCATCGGGGCTTGGGGGTATGCATCACGCATGGCGCAACGTTGATGATCTCCCGCCCACTGCACGAGCCTTCTATTCCAAAGCAGGTAAGTTCAACATTAACGAGTCCTCAGGTTTACGTCCGGGCTAACGCAAGTCGTTGCAGCGGAGTTATCGGGGACAGCTTTGACCAGGCTGGTCAAGACTGTATTCATGCTTGAACGAAGGCTAGAGACATGGGTCAGGAGGCGAAAGGATGAAGAAAGGGCCGGAGATAATACCTAGTCTGGTACGGAGCAAAACGTCGGACCAAGTAATCAAAGTCTATACCTCGAGATCAGGATCAATCGCCGAGGGCAACCAGCTTTTTAAACCAGCTTTCAAGCGTTTCAATGGCAACGTAACTTTCTACTTATCGAACAAATCCTGATCCCGGCTTTGAAATGCGATTCACAATTATTGTACAATAGCTGCGATGAGACTACGCCCAAGCCCAAGTCAAACTGCAAGTCTGATCTGAGCCCGCGTCTCCTGTAGCTCGGCCTAGGTGACTGAAAGATCGTACACTAGGTATGTTAGGTCTGGATAGCTCTTTCACTTCCCGCGCCTCTCCAAGATGCAACAGCGAGCCATTGCACCAGGGTTCCAGTCCCTAAAACTTTCTCCCGTGGAGCACAGTCCTCCCTGCATATGACCCGACCGCATAGCCCACGTAAATGCCGGTGAGGACGGTCACGGGCCAACGCTGCCAGTCTCTGTCCCAATCAAGGGGTATGGGAATGGCTCCCAGCCACGCACCAACACATGCCCCAACGAGGCCGCCGACGCTCTCGTCGAACGGGGCGCTGAGTCCCGCCAGGGCGCGCCAGGCGCTGGCATCGACGCCGCGGGTGTAGAAGAGCGGGAAAAAAGCCAGCAGCGAGAGATTGAGCGCACACAGAAAGGTGTGCAGTGCGTGTGTGAGGAAAGGTGCGCCGAAGAGTACCATTGTGGCATGGATCGGCGGCGTCGCAATGAGGGTGAGGAGAAGAGAGAGTAGTGTGGCCTGGGATACGACTTTTGGTTAGCCGCAGTAAACCTATAAAATAGGGAACATGAAAAGCATGCTTACCACCGTAACGTTGGGCTCGCCGCCACTAGCCTTCTTCTTCTCTCCAGGTCTCGACTTGCGTGATGGTTTGGTCCCCGAGCCCGCAACGGGGAGCAAGGTCACGACGTAGACGATCTGGATCAATGCGATGGCGGGCAGTACCAAGCGACCCATGGCCGAGACCGGGTCTTCGACAAGCCGTTTCCATAGCAGAGCGAATATCTGAAGCTGCGCCGCAGGTATCGAAGCGGCGATGAGGCTAGAGTTGCCGTGGTTGTCGGCGAGGGCGCGGCTCTGGCCGTTGCCTTTCGGTGTTGGCGTCGAGTCCTTTGCTGCGTTCGGAGCCGATTTGGCCACTGCCGCCGCGGGCGTGGTCGGCCTCGACATCGTCACGGGATCTACCAGCAGCGGTATAGGGGTCTCAGAACATATGAGATAGTACTTGATGCCAGCAAAAGACCGGCATTTGCTTTCAATATTCTTCCAAGGTCGAAACTGGGGAGCTTGGGTTTAGGTAAGCTGTAAATTCGCCTGCTGTAGCATGGTGGGGTTGCAAATATGGGGCCAGCCGATTGTCTGCTATGGATGCTGGCAGGGATTGCGCTGCTGCGCGCGAGCAGTTCAATCCAAAAAAAAGTCGCGTCGCCTTGCAACCGACTGCATTGAAGCCAGCGACTGGATAGCAAACACAACATCAACATAATTACAGCCCACACACCGTGAATCGACAATCACAGACGACGACAAAGAAACCGTCGATTAGCTTCTGCGGTCGTCATGACATAGACTGCTTGTGGCCTGGCAACCTCCTGTCGGCATACATATCCATCTCTAGACACAGAAGAAAAACACAACCTGCTCGTCGCCAACCTCTGGCTGCTTTGATCCTGTCACGATGTACGGCTATGGCAATGACGAGAATTCATCCCCGTCTACCCCCGACCGGAACGGGCGGTCAAAATTGTTCTTTGCCAACAACCCCTCGACGACACCTGCAGGACCTCCGCCCTCCTCGGCCGCGAGCTACACACCCGCCGGCGCACCCTCCGCTTCGTACCTAGGTAGCTCTATTATGCGAAACGTGACGGCGCAGAAGCCGGTCAATCCCATCAAGTTTGGCAATGGCCGCTCCGGAGGATTGCCCAAGAAGAATCTGCTCTCTCGCGGCACCAGCTCGCCGTTGGGTCGCTCCGTACCCGGGGTCACGTCGGGACGACGGCCGTCCAATCTTAGCAGACAAGTGGCAATGGACGACGATGACGACGAGGTCGAGGATGAAGAGGAGAGCGACAGGGACGACACCCCGCAGCGTCCAGCCACGCGCAGCTTTGGACTCCAGTACAGCGATGATGAGGAGCAGGGTGAGGACGAGGATGAGGAGGAGGAAGAGGACGAGGAGGATGATTACGAAGAGGATGCTGAAGGAGATGAGACAGGCGACGTAGGTCGCCACTACGAAAACATGGGGCGGCTCGTGGACCGAAATAACAATCCAGCCGACGACGATGGCGCTAGAGACGACATGTGGATGAGTATGGGTCAAAACGGCACTCCCGAACACGCGGGGATCGGCGATGAATCGGATCTGATGGAGCTCATGACTCCCGCTATCAACGATCGAGTTCGACGGGAAGCGGAGGGGATATTCCGCGCCTCCGCCATGCAGTCCAACGGCCGCGCCGCAAGAGAGCTCAACTTTGCGCCAGTGGCCAGGAGCTTGGCCGAGCAGATGGGCTACGCCGAGCTGACGGAGCCACCATTACTCATTCTCGAGACAGACAGCCTGGTCAGCCAGCTATACACCGAGGGAGTTGGCTCTGAGGATGACGCGGAGAAGCTGGATGCCGCGCTTGCTCGAACCTCCAGCCAGCTGGTCTCGCTATGGTCCGAGTACGCTGCGAGCCTGCCCAAGGACGACCGCGAACATATCGCCGGAATCGGACCCGGCCCCCACGCCGCGCCGTTCGAGAATGCCGCATATCTCGCAGGCCTGGCCTTGCAAATCCACCACACCAGGTCCATGGAGTACGATGAGGCACAGCCTATTCCCCTGCCCGAGGTCCTTTTTCAATGGCTTGGCGACAACCATAATCTCTATCCCGACCAGACGAGGGACATTATGACCTACAGGCCTTCACCCGCATGCCACACACTGTTTTGGCAGACTATCTTCATGAACATTCTCCAGGGTCGTGTGGCGGATGCTTTGAATTTGCTGCG
Organism: Pseudopyricularia cyperi; assembly: GCA_031306065.1. NCBI lineage: Eukaryota > Fungi > Ascomycota > Sordariomycetes > Magnaporthales > Pyriculariaceae > Pseudopyricularia > Pseudopyricularia cyperi. The sequence continues at coordinate 3,550 of JASAOQ010000482.1, read as the reverse complement.
CAACGGCGGATTTGACCATGTAAAGAAGGGCAACGGACTTGCCTACACAGGCCAGGCCTTGTCCAACGTCCTCAGGGCAATCCACGAGACATGTGTCATCTTGGAGGCATGCCCGGCCATTGACAACGACTGGGATTTGTGGAACAGTGACTGGACCCTGTTTCGCGTCCGAGCCAAGGGTGCTTTGGACTCGCTCAGGCGGTTCGCCGAAGGCAAGGACAAGTCGTTGGCCGCATCGGACTTTTCGGACTCTGGACGAGGGTCATTGGCTGGCTTGGCTCGGAAGGCAGAGTCACAAGTGCCCTGGGACATTTACGAAAACACCAACATAATCTTTGACTTGATTCTCGGCTCGCAGGACAGGATCATTCAAGTCTCCCAGGACTGGTGTGAGGCGACGGTTGCCATGTTTGGGTGGTGGGACGAGGGCCGCGATCTCAAGAGCAAGAACGACTTGCGCATGTCGCAATCCCTGTCGCTGTCCAGATCACGCATGCTGATACCGGCGCCACCGCGGATTGCGAATTCGGAGGACTACCTTGACCGTCTAGCCCGGTCGTTCCAGAGTGCTGTTAGCGCCGGCCTCGAGGTAAACTCCAACAGTGCTCTCGAGGTTGGCATGGCGTGCGTTTTTGAAGACAATCCAAAGGGCTTGGTTGGTATCTTGAGGTCATGGTCACTTCCCATTGCGTCCGCCGTTGCCGAGATTGCAACGTTGGGTGGATGGCTGCCAGCGCATCAACCCACGTCCGTATTTGGAGCCTTGGACTTTGACATGAACGATCTCGAGGTCCTCGGCTTGGACCCTAGGTCGCCAGACGAGTTGGATGGGATGAAAGACAACACCCTGGTTCAGTATGCTCAGGCGTTGGTCAACCTTGATCAGCTCTCCTTAGTAGCGACCAAGGCAGGCGCAGTCATGGACGGATGGGAGCTTGCCATTCATGTTCTGGGTCGCATGGACTCTTCGGAGCGCTCCGAGGACACGATCGGTGAGCTTGTAAAGACACTTTTGGCCAACGTAGATGCCAATGCTGGCCCGGTCGTGGACAAGGTGTGGCGGCTGCTAAACAACCTTGGCATGATTGAGTTTGCCGAGGAGACGGCAGAGGTTAGTTGTCTGCCCCAGGAGGAAGCTTTTTTTTTATAATCATTGTAGGGAGTAGCTAACACCATCAACCACAGCACTTTGGAGACGCACTTGCGCGAGAATCTCACAGCTACGGCCAAGCAATGTGGTACTACTCGCTTGCCCACCGACCTAACAAGGTACGGGAGGTGATGAATCTCCTCATATCATACTCTCTTCTCCAGTCCACAGTTTTCCCGCCCGAATCCGAGCTCGACGAGCACCTGCGCCAACTGTTACACGAGCGCAACGAGACCCTGGCCGATTTCGCCAAGCAAGATCTTGAAGCTGCCGAGCTCCTAGGCAAGATGCTGAGCGGCTACGCCACATTGAGGAGGTTCTACGAGATTCGGGACGACGAAACCACTGCGGTGCCGTTGCACCGGCGCCGCGCGGCAGCTGCAGATGCGCTCACGGCAGTCATCGCAGCATCTGACGATAACGTCCGCGGCGGGCTGCACGACCCCTCACGTGACGGCCTTGTCAGCGAGGACTTTTTGTTGGCTCTGCTCGGCGAGGCTACCGCGCTCGTGGATGCCAGCGGCGGGAAGGGCCCGGTCATCGAACCCGGCACAAAAACGGCCATAACGCTGGACCACATCGACACCCTGCTCAAGGCTGCGGAGGATTTGACGGCGATCACATCGACGTCGGTTTACGCCACCTGCGACGAGTTCCTCAAGCTGGCGCTGGCGTCGATGCCGGGCCTGAAGGGGTCGAACCCGATGGATCTCATGCAGAAGAGCACTGTCGGGGGAAGCGGGAGCACGAGCAGCTCTTACGTCCTCGGCGGGAGCTCCGTCATCGCGAGCCAACTGAGCCGTAGCATGTCATCGTCATCGCTGGCGAACAAAGTGGCGACGACGAAGAGGGGCTGGGACTGGAGGAGCGGGTTCAACGCGCACAGCACGGCGAGCGATGTGCTGAAGAAGCTGAGGCTGGGTGTTGCGAGGGATTTGGCAAGGCTCTGGGTGGAGGAAGCGGACAGTAGTTTTGTATGAGTGGGGGAAGTGCGATGAAAGCCTACGTCTTCATGTTGGCTGATCGAGACGTGGCTGTTTAATATTATGTGCACACAGCTGCTCATTTTCCTCGCAATCTGTTTGTGCCAGTAGATTCGGTAATATTGCACGGGCAAGCAGACCCAAGGCCTGGGTTGTCAGAACGCATAGGAGGCATTGGATTGCATGCATCAGCCGCGGTTTAGGTGTAGTCCCGGCTTCGGATAGCTTGCTTTGCAAGTTTTCATCTGATGGTTGAACTGTATATCCACGAGTATTGCTCAAAGTTTGACTTGTACCAATATAGATAGTTACGCTGCCCAGTTTTGGATCGGCGACTCCGTATGGATGTATTCAACATCACACTATCCAGTGCTAGTGCTGTATTCTTTGTGTTACCTAAGCAGGGGTGCAGAGGTGGTCTTCAGGAACGGAGACATGGAACCCTGCCAGATTGATCGTAGCCAACCGACACACCTCCATGACGAGCCTCGAAGAAAAAAGAAAGAACAATAAAAAGAAGGACAAGCAGGGATTCGGAGAAAACAAGGAAGCAGACAAAGACGAATCGGTAATTGATGGAGTCGTCCTCCTGCAGTGATTGTATCGGCCCGGCAACACATCACCACCGGGGAGGACGGTGACACGAACAGACAAGCAGGACAATGAGCACGCGGCGCGTCTCCCGCGAGACGACGTCCAAGTACTTTGCGGCGACCGCGACGTCGGCCGCGTCGCGCCGCTCAACCCGCGCATACCTCGCGCGATCCGCACAACAGAACCGACCGGCCGGAGCCACCGGTGGCGTCCACGACGACGACGCCGCTGCCGATCTGATCCTCGGGACCGACATTGAAGATGCCGTCACCACCGCCGCTTCCGACGCCGCCGACACCTCGGCGGCAGCCAGGAGGCGGCCGCAGCGGCGCGCAACGGCGGCCCAGACGACGTTGCGCAAGCGCAAGCGGGAGCCGGCGAGCCCGGAAGCAGCAGCAGCCTCGACAATCACAAGGCCCGACCGGGCAGGGACCGCAGACACAAAGGACGCGGCGGCGATCGCAACCCGACGCGAGCGCAAGCCCGCCCGCGCCCGGACGGACCCATCCACGGGCGCTGTGGTGGTGGTGGAGCCGCCGTCGGACTGGGAGGAGATGTACGAGCTGGTGAGGCGGATGCGGACGCCGCCGGGCGGGGCGGCCGCCAACGCGGCGGTCGACACGATGGGCTGCGAGCGGCTCGCGTCCCCGGACGCGTCGCCGCGCGACAGGCGGTTCCACACCCTCGTCGCGCTGATGCTCAGCTCGCAGACCAAGGACACGGTCAACGCGGCGGCCATGGCGAGGCTCAAGGCGGAGCTGCCGCCGCACGAGGAGGGGGCGCCGGCCGGGTTAAACTTGGAGAATGTGCTTGCTGTTGAGCC
>JASAOQ010000481.1:0-38024 GCA_031306065.1 Pseudopyricularia cyperi | reverse complement strand
CCCCCCCCCTCATGGAGGCTGGTCGACGAAATCACGAGCAAAAAGCTCACCGGCGCCGGCTACGAGGCCACAAAGTCGGCCATCCTGGGCCCCTTCTTCCGCAAGGACACCCCGCCCACCGTCAACGACGCCAGCATCATCAAGACCATGCCCGAGGGCGGCGAGGTCACATTCATGCACGGCATCGTGCGCGACGCAGCCACCGGCGAGCCCATCGAGGGCGTCACCATCGACATCTGGCAGTGCAGCGTCAACGGCCTCTACGAGCAGCAGGACCCCGATCAGGCCGACTTCAACCTGCGTGGCAAGCTGACTACGGATGAGAATGGGTACTATGGCCTGTATTGCCTGAGGCCTGTGCCGTATCCGGTGCCGTACGACGGTACGATCTCCTTCACCGGTCTCTTTTCCTTTATGAATTTTTCCTTGGACTTTTTGAGGCTGACTAAAGTCCTCCTGCATAGGCCCAGCTGGGGAGGTCCTGCAGCTGCTCGACCGTCATCCGTACCGCCCGGCTCACATCCACATAATTGTATGTTCGCCTTCCTTTGTCTTGTGAACATATCAGCGCTGTTGGGATATGACTATCTGACCAACCACCGTCGTTTTGATATTACTCCAGGCTGGAAATGAAAAGTATAGCCCTCTCACCACGCAAATCTTTGACAAAAACAGCAAATACCTGGTCGATGACTCTGTCTTTGCTGTCAAGGACGAGCTAGTGGTGGACTTTAAGCCGATCAAAGACAACCCAAAGGCTACACTTGAGCTTGTATATGACATTGCACTTGCGGCTGTCAAGCTGTAGGCTACAGTATATTAGAGCTAGTCCGTTCGCAGTTGAGTCACGACCTGTGGATGAAAATCAAGACATGATTCCTTGTCGTCTATATGCGGCTCATGTTTCCAGATCGAGTAAACTACTGTACGCAAGGTCTAATCAACCCCCAACCTGCAGCTTTGGACCTCGAGCAGAGGTATTCAAAGTTGCAGCTGGGATTCAAACCTCGCGTTATCCTTGGCTTCGGCGTGGTCGAAGAACCTTTGGTAGGGTTCCACGCACGGGACACGCGCTGATGATACAATGGCAATGGAGACTTGGAAAGAACGCAGGCATCTACAAAGTCCGTAAACACCTACTTCCATAGACAACTTAACTTGCAAGTGAGTTTCAAAGACACAGTCAAAGACCCCAGGATATGGGTGGGGGCTGTGAAGATTAGACGAAAGCCAACCAAGGCCTGCCTTTTTATGGAAATGTACTGAATAGCGGGCTCATGCGACTTGTCAAGGTTACAGCGTGGGCAAGGCACAACGCATAAGCCCATCGATGTTGCAATCAAAGCATTGACTGCACTTGATATTATTTTTAGGGCTTGCCACGGAGAATATGTGCTCATCCTACATCATCGCTGTATAAGTAAAACTTTCGGCTTTGACACAAGCTCAGTACAGGTACCTGATTTGGCAGATCTCGCCTGTAGAACTGACAACATGTTACCTATTCCAGGGTTTTGGTTGAGGCTTAGTTTCCCGTTATGGATTTCGACTTTGAAGTCAATTGCTTCGGCTAACATAAAGGTTCGTGAAGTGAAACCCAAGCAATTGGTACTCAAAAGACAGAGCAGCTCTATATCTACAGCAAAACAAAATCATCTCGTCTTTTTCACCACCCGCTCACCTTTCCAGTGTCGGCTTCATATCCTGGATCTTCCCACTCTCTCACGACTTCCGAAGCAGCCTGCAACCACGCGTCCACACTGCCCTCCTTTTAGGGAAAACAACATCAACCAGCCAACCCCCCAAGCTCCCTCCCACGCCTCGAATCAACATGAAGTTCCTCGCCACCGTCGCCTTAGCCGCCTCCGGGGCCTCCGCAGCAACCCTCTTGTGCGCGGGCCTCAACGCCGGAAGCTCGCTCACCCAGGACCAGATTCGCACGACGGTATCGGACAACACTGCCGCGCTCCAGCTCAACGGCGGCTTCAAGTTTCTGGAGAACACCTCGTGCGTCTCGACCGACGGGAGGGCGCTGAAGCAAGAGGGCGTCTTCATCGCCTACAACGGCACTAGCCGCGACGCAGATAATGCCCTGGCATCTCTTGCTGATCCGAACCCGTTTGACGAGCGGGTCCTGTGCACCTTGCCGTCGGAATGGCAGTTTACGTGCATCCCGTCGGCGCCCTGAGGGCTCGGTTTCACGAAGCTTGTGGAGTTTAACTGGTGTAGAAGGATGGAAGGGTTACTTTGAACATTTTTTTTTTTGTTTCTTTTGGAATTAGCGAAGCGACAGGTCTTTTTCTTATAGTTGTAGATCTACCTACCTAACCAGGCTAGGGATCTAATGTCGGATTTTCAACCTTGCCATGAATCTCGATCACACGTGGTGAATCTATCATGTTTCTCCGTTCATTGTGAAAGTATATCTTCAAGATTCCCTGCCATGCCAAGGAGCAACAGAACAGCATGAGCTGTGTGCGATCTAAAACACAAGTCGCAACGTTGCGAATACATCTTGAATGCCTTTAACAACCGGGGGGGGGCCTTTGTTTTCTCTCCTTCGGGCTGCTCCCCTTCCCCGTCAGGCACGCGACTTCATTTGATGACCCCTTTTTCATCAAACGTACAAACAAGGATAGCGATCGCCGACAAGAGAAAGGCTTTTCTGGAACTTGGTCAAGAAAGCCAAACACTGATCGAGGGTTCCGAATAGTGATGTGCTCAAGATGTGACAGCCCCCAATTCTTGGCGATCACGGATACAAGTCATGAATCGCGACCCGCCAAACAAGGTTGAATTTGAATTCTCTTGCGGGTGTATACCTGGCATCATCCAATGTCCAGTCTTGTTGGCATCTATCTGAGCATGCCTACTCCAGAGACCATGCAAAATGTTTAGAATTTCCTAGCAAAGTAGAACTTAACAAAGCAAGTGCTGGGATCATTTCTTTGCCGAGTATGATGGGCTCGGGAGCAGCGCTTCGCGTGACACTTGGATGGATATGTAGGCGGTATAGTTTTGTTACTAGTCTAGGCACTGCTCTGCTTTGCCCATAGTTGCGTTACTCAATTGCAAACATAGCCTTGCATGTCCTCTAATAGCAATTGTTCGTCCGAATATTAGGCAGGTTTATAGGCTTGAGTAACATAAGCTATCTTTCAGACACTCAATTGAAACGGAATTCTCCTTGGCAAGTCTGTTCTGCAATCAAATCTATGATCAGGACAAGACTTGGAAGTCTTGAACTCTTGACAATGACTTCGACTCTATCTTTAGACTTAGAGTCTACCTACTTTGTGCGGCGTCAAGAACTGAATCGTAACCTGGATATCTACCTACCTACCTACCTACTTCTACTTCGAATTGTTCATCACATGACATCGTAATACTGAAGCTCCCCTTCCATGCTCGAAACTACGCCAAGCTGCAAGTCAATAAGCGAGCAGGATACGGAGCGCGAACGCGCAAAGCTGTACGAAGCCGATTCACCATCCTCGATCATGAACAGTGCAATCACCGTGGGCTAGCCGTCCCATGTGTATCTCTCGTCTGGTAGACTTTGTAGTGAGCGCTATTTTACCTTGAAACAAGGCATGACAGACGTCTTGCCAAGACTTTGTATTATGTGTATTATGTCGATCAAAGAAAGTATGGGAATAACCATTTAAGCAGCTGACATGATTACTTTGTACTGAATAAGGTTGTCCCAGCACAATACGCGCCAAGACTTTCACATCTCATCAAGCCACGCTCTTGGCGCATGCAGGCTGTTCTTGTAGTTGACAACTGACAAAGACACTCCAAATTTGGCGTTTTACTCTTTATCAAGTTCTTCATAGACTGAGTGTCAATGTCTTGGTTGCACGCTCTTTGGAGGTCTATATAAGGGCAGGAAGATACAGCAATTCAAGATTCGGTTATTTGTTCAGACATCGCAGTCAGCTTTCCTCTGCTCATCAGCCTGTCTTACAACCTTCCATTCTTATCTACTTCTTTTCACTTTCCCCGATTGATTCGGAGATTTTTCCTGCAAGGCCATTCACTTGATCTCGTATCGATCAAATCCAATCACCAACCTTTTTTTCAAGATGCACTACCAGACCATTGTCACTGGACTGTTTGCCGCCATGGGCTTTGCTTCCATGGCAGCTGCCGCCGTAAGTCTTCCAGACAAACTTTTATGTCTCTGGCAAGACGCAAAGCTCTCATAAACACGGGCTAACTCTTTCAATAGTGCTCAAACAACGCCGGATCCATTGATGATTGCTGCTGGAAGGATGCCTCTGCGTGCGCTAGACAGAAGGATGGAGCTGTTGGCGACCGCCAAGTGAGTTCAAGACTCCGTCATCTAGCAGTCTCCGCGGTGAGACTCTTGTGGGAGGGAAATGCTAACTCTTTCGTGTAGTGCTTGGGAAGAGGCACTCTGGCCGGGTTCATCCCCCCCACCGAAGGCCCCAACCTCTGCGCCAACAATGGTGTCACGTTGGAGCAGTGCGATGCAGACTGTTGCTCCATCAAGGACAAGATTGGAATTAAATGCCCTTAGGTTCAAAACAACCTAGGACAATAACCAGCCGATCTATGGCTTATTGATAGTACGTTTTGGCTTCTTTGATATTTTGCAGTCTTTGTGTTTTGGTGATTGTCCGCATGGCAGTTCGAGTCACGGAAAACCCCGGCGTCTTGAGGGCACAGTCAAGAATCGGTTTAGCAACCGCCCGGAATTTTATATGATCTTACTAGTTTAAACGAATAGTTACAAATTCAGACGTTTATTTGACACTATGGACACTATGAACACTATGCCCAAGGAGGGAGGTAGTTGCTGGCATGGAGCCGAGCGACACCAGCATGAATAACGGCTGAGGAGGGACCGAGATGGTCACATCCAGATTCGTCAGCTACACTGTGATGCTGAACAGACATCATTTGCATTGTCACGTTGTTTAGTATTGTTCTCGTTGGTATTGTTCTTGACCCACGGCCATTGCCGATGCAGAATGACGATGGGTTGTTGGTCCGATCAAGCGTGGGAGGCGCTGCAGCCAACAATCCTCTTGGCACAGCTCGTCACGCAAGGGCGAATATCAGCTTCGTCTTGTCAGGGGCAAAAATAACCGCCTCGCGACTTTCATCAAGTCCTGGCTACCATACGTGAACTCTTTTGTAGAAGCCAAGCACATGTACTCGCAGCTGGATACCCAAGGTAGGTTAGGTAGTGTGTCAAGCTAGCCGGCCCCTTGCCACTCCTGTCCAAGGTGACAATGGCTGGTTGAAGATATAAAGAAGCGACGATTTCTCCATATGCACATCCCTTGGCGTCCTGAGGTAGCCTCAATACTCTATTTGTGAATTCATGTCATCATCCGGCAACACGTCAGCCATGCAAGCCGTCAAGGGAAACGAGAACCTCTACAGGACCGAACGCCTGCTGTTCCGCGCAGTGGAGGACAGCGACATGGTCTTTCTTAACCAGAGCATCGAAAGCGACCCTCTAAATCATGCTCTCAGCCTCCCGACCCTGCTGGTCCCCGCCAGCATGGAGTCCTCGGCCGGGATGGTGGGCATGCTTAAAAAGTCACTCATGGCCGCCATCATCTGCCTCCAGCCAGAACCCGACCCCGAAAACACACCAGAAGGCTCAGTAAGCAGCGCGGCACCGTCGGACCAGGACGAGCACACCCTCAAGAGCCCCGCCAGCAAGTCCTACGCGCAACAGCTCAGGGAGAACCCGACGCCGATCGGGTACGTGTGCATCAACCTCGGGGAGCAGATGATGCCGCTCAACATGAAGCAGCACGGCATCGCCAGGCTCGGCGTTTCCATCGCATTTCCGTTCCAGGATATGGGCTACGGTACCGAGGCGGTCACGTGGGCGGTCGGATGGGCGTTCCGCTTCGGCCGGATGCACAGCGTGCGTCTGGAGAGCGTCGGCTACAACAGTCGAGCACACGCCATGTACCATAAGCTTGGGTTCAAGGAGGACGGGAGGCTGGGGGAGGCACACTACCACGATCGAAAATGGTACGACGTAGTGTGCATGTCCCTACTGGAGCAGGAATGGGAGGATAGAAGAGCGCTGGAGGAGAAGCGTTGATTTTTGTGATTCGACTTGACGTGCTGTTTCGCAGTCTGCGAGGATTTGTGCGGTGAAAGGCATCTCGGCAAGCAGCAAGGGAAATCGGGTATCATCATCATTTGTCCGTCTGTCGTAAATGTGGTGTAGAGTGCAAGAAATGAAAGCCCATAATAGTTATCTGGGTGATTGCAAAAAACCCTCGAGAAAAGTCGTTATTCCTCATCGTCCTCGTCGTCATCCAGCCGTGGCCACTCAACAACGAACTTGACCGGCTCGTCCTCCTCATCGGCGGTCCGCACTAGGAAGGCGATGTCGGTGCCATCCTTGATGCTCTTGCTGACCGGCGTCTCAGAGCCTTGGACCTTGAGATCCCGCCACGAGTCGGGATTATGCCTGCTAGCGAGCGCCCCGTACACCACCGTGACCTCGTCGTCCTCGGCGGGGATGGGAGTGTCGCCGGGGGCAAGCCTCGACGAACTCAGGCCGCCCGGGTAGCGCTCACGGATGGCGGACAGCAGCTCCGCCGTGATATCGTCAAAGGTGGTCAAGGGCGACACCAGCAGGAATATGGTGTGAATTCCGAATCTGAGACGGAGAGAGAGGTCGATCTCGCTCACTTTGCTCTTCTTGGGCGGCTGTTAAAAAGGGTCAGCGTGACGTCAAAGGATGGTGAGGTGAGGCTGAGTATCTTCACCATCTTGAGCTACTTTTGGGCTGCAAAACCTATGATTCCGAGCTTATGGTAGTACTTCGGAGCTTGACCTGAATCCGGAGACACCGGACGGTGATGTTTGTTGCTATATGCACTTTTACTCTCGCGTGCTGCTGATTAGACTGGGCTGGCGCTGAGTGCGTGACAGCGCCCAGTTCAGAGCTGTCAGCCCTGGAACCCCACCTCCAAAGCTTTCAAGGCAGGGGCACTACAGGGAGCTTGGGCCATCGCAACAAGGATCCGTCGGAACTGGATCCATTCTACGAGGAAAAAAGAAGCAAAGCGCCTGAAGCTGAAAAGCCTCTATTTTCTCTACGCCTTTTCGCTCCCAAACTTTGCAGCACTCGGTCATCAACTCTACTGCTTTCCTCATTCGCCGCCGATTGTCCTCGACCTGCCGAACCTCACGTTGTATAGCCCATCGCCTCCCTCGACCATGGAGACCGCTCGACCAGCCGCGACTCTCGACAATGGCCGATCCAATGGCGATCCGGAACGACCATACAAGCTCTACACCCCCGAGGAGCTCCAGGAATTGAGGAGGAAATCCCGCCTCTCAATGCCAGCCCCGGTCCGCATACCCGTCGCCTCGGTGCTTTCGTTCGGCGTCGGCATGATCCTCGGCATCGCCCAGGGCAGCAAGATGGCAGGCCTCCGCTTCCGGGCAGAACACGCGCACAAGCTCCCCACGACCACGCCCGGCTGGTTCCTATACCACAAGAGCAAGAACTACCACGTCGCCTTCTCCAGCATCAAGGAAGGGTTCAAGATGGGCGGTCGCGTCAGCTTGTGGGCGACCGCCATGTTTGCCATTGAAAACATGTTTGACGTCTGGAGAGGGTACCCGGACGCTCTCAACACTGTCCTGGCCTCCGTGACAGTCGCTGGTGGTTTCAGCCTATGGAGTATGTCATGTGGTCCTTTCTCGGTACCCGAACAAGAAACTTGCGGGGTCGCAGCCAGCCCATCATGCGGGCTGCAGCTTCGTGTGGTCGGATGGATGTTGGCTGACAGTGAATCTTGTTCTGCAGATCGATTCCCCTTGGTGATGGCGGCCCGGACGACCAAGACGGCACTGATCGCCGGCCTTGCCTATGGTAGTCTTCAAGATGCGGTGGGATTTCTCCGTGGCCGACCTATCAGCTACGTCGAATACGCACGTAAGCGGTTTGGGCAGTCTGAGGAAGAACCCAGCTCAACACTATGAGCTTTGCGACTACCTCGCGTGTTTATATTGGGCGTGCAATTTGGGGGAGTGCAGGACGCAAGACTCAGCCGGCCTCCGCTGGGCGCCGCTGGGCCGCTGGGCCGCTGGGCGGGGCAACGCTGCCTCGGCATCGAACTCGGAGCAGTCGGTGCATTTGAATCCTCGGGGGTGCGATTGTCCGGGTTAAAATCGAGACGGACCTGATCAGGCGAACCAAGCCGCCCTGAGACCGCGTTATGAAGTGGCGCTCAAGTTCCTAGCGATTTCGGAGCTGCATTACATGGCCAAACTCGGGCGCCGCCCGCATTTAGCCTTTTGCCATTGCAGCTAACGGCTGGACCAGTACGGGGCGGATCGTCCACCGTACTGTTATCTGCAAGGATTCCACTGTAGCCGGCAAAGTCCATGCACTTTTCCTGCTGGTAGCTGCAAATACCGGGATTCGTTGGCATGACGATCTGGAAGCTCTCAAGGTCATACAGGCTCTGGACTCGTCGACCAGTGAATGCACTGACTAGCTCCAAGGTCCACCGTCCGGTTATCTGCGGCTTTATCCCGCCCAGATTACGTCCACGTGACGGCGACCACTATCAGGCACTTTGTCTGAAGAGGCCAGAAGCTCGGGGGATGTCCATGCGTCGACGCATGCATCTGTTCACCCGTGGGGTGTTTTTTCTGGGTTTCATCATCGAACCTCGAAGAAGCCCCAGAACAAGGCCACGCGAGACGTTGCGATAAGCGTTTTGTCCCAGATGTGCAGCCGCTGCCATCCGCTCCGAAATAGGAGGCAGGTCCAGTCTGGCGGCGTTTCCATGTCTGAACACGAAGTGTTTGGCAAGTGATTGTCTGGGACCCCTCTTCTCGTGTGCTGATATATGAGGCCTCGGTCGGTCATCGGTAGCTATCAACATAGAAACTGTATTTTAGACCTACTACCTACCACCAGCTCTATCCGTGCAACTGTCTTAACGTGCTTCGACTTGCTAGCATCGCATCTGGTACATTTCTCCCTTGATACTAACGCCCATGCACTCAACAACCGCGCTACGCCGACAAGGCGGATCGCTCTGGACCCCATCTCACACAAAAGACCTGGTGTGCAACTGGACTGCTGTTGCCTCTCCTCGACAAGACAAAACAAGTCGCAGAAATGGCCTTCGCTCGGGACGCATCGTGAGGATGCACTCAACGAATTCTAGGACGATGCATTCATCCTCGACCAGGTCGTCGACTTCCAACGCGACACCTACATCACTTGGCGCATCAACAGACGCATTGCTGCCCGTAAAGCACCAAGCAAACATGGCCACCGCGGCGGCCAGCAAGGCCAGGAACCCTTTGTCGGTACTGCCTCTGAAGACTGTTCTCCGCTCCTTGGCCGTCACCACCATTTCGTCCTCGCCGCTACTGCTCAACCCATCCCTTGCCATCATGTCATTACTGGCACATGCCAAGAGTCCCCTTCTAAACCCTGATCGGAACCCAATTTTGGGTTATGCCCTGAGGAAAACTTTTTACGCACAATTTTGCGCTGGCGAGTCCCCAACCGAGGTCAGACAGACCATTGACGGCCTGAAAAAAATTGGATTTACTGGCGTTTTGCTGGGCTACGCAAAGGAGGTCGTTCTCAACGACAAGGAGGCAGAAGATCTGCACTCTTGCGGCAAAGTCGAGGCTTCCGAGGAAATGGTGCAAAAAGAAGTCATTCCTTGGGCAGAGGGAACCATGGAAACAGTCAGGCTCGTCAGCCCAGGAGACTTTGTATCTGTCAAGTAAGTCGACGACAGCCCCCCCTGCCAGCCTAGCCATGACACCGAGCTGACGAGTAACACACCGCCAGGTTCACGGGAGCAGGACGACAGGCGCTCTTCACGCTGGCCGAGCGACTGCCGCCGCCGCCGGCCCTTGCCGCCGCCATTGACGACATTTGCAAGCTGGCGGCCGAGCGCGGCGTCCGGCTCCTCTTTGACGCCGAGCAGCAGGCCCTGCAGCCCGGCATCGACGACTGGACCATGGACTGCATGCGCCGCCACAACGGGCCCGACCGCTGCGTCGTCTACAACACCTACCAGGCCTACCTCAAGGCCACGCCCGCGGTGCTGGCATCGCACCTGCGCGCCGCGGCGCGGAGCGGAGCAGACGGCGGGAAGCCGTTCGCACTGGGCGTCAAGCTCGTGCGCGGTGCGTACCTCGGCTCCGACCCGCGACACCTGATGCACGACAACAAGGCCGACACGGACGCGTGCTACGACGGGGTCGCGGCGGCGCTCCTCCGGCGGCGCTGGGAGGGACCCCTCGAGGGCCGGCAGGACGGCTGCGACTTCCCCAACGTGCACATGGTGCTGGCCTCGCACAATGTCGAGTCGGTGCGCAAGGGCCGCGACATCATCGAGCGCGGCGAGGCCCGGACCGCCGAGGTGGCCTTTGCGCAGCTGCAGGGCATGGCGGACGAGGTCAGCTGCGACTTGATCGCGCGCGACGGTGAGCAGGCGGAGGCGGCGCGGGTCAAGAGCTACAAGTACCTCGTCTGGGGCACGACGGGCGAGTGCTTGAAGTACCTGCTGCGGAGGGCGCACGAGAACCGGGACGCGGTGCAGCGGACGCGCAGCGGGAGGGACGCCATGGCTGGCGAGGTCGTCCGGAGGGTGCGGGCATTCTTTGGGCTTGCATGAGGCAGGCAGTCCAGAGCTTGTATATAGCCGGGGCGATGTGATGGCGTTGGTGTTTGGTGAGCGGCCAGTGAGCCTGGCTATTATTTTGACCAACTTGCGGTTTGGCACGATGGACCTGTAGAGAGCAAAGAGCTCACTTATTATAACCAGAAAATTCCTATTTCTATTCCCTGGAAGTTCCATCGAGTCAGAAGTAGTTTCCATCACATTCGACTTGACTTGAATTGGTCCCGGTAAAACAACCATCTCAAGTACGTTGTTGAATACCTACCTTGAACAACAACAACCACGATAACATCAGATCGTCAATGACAAAATAGGTTCAAAACTCGCATATGCGGCACAGCCGCGCAGATGCTTTCTAATTTGCACTTTCATGACAAAAACTCGTGATAGAAATCAGCCTTCGGTTCCACACTTACCCAATTGTATACCTACCTAGCTACTCCTTCTACATGTGGCCACCGACTGCGATCTTGCCGCGGAGAACAGAATCCCAACTCCACGGCCAGGATTCAACAAGAAGCGAATCAGCTCGCTTAGCTCAGTTGGTTAGAGCGTCGTACTAATATGTGTAACAGCATATCAAGTGATGCGAAGGTCACAGGTTCGACCCCTGTAGTGAGCAGTTTCTTTTGCCGGATATTTCTTTTTTCTTCTTTTGTCTGAGCCCCATTTTGGATCGTTTCGACGTTTGCTCGTATTGGTCGCATCGTTTCTGATAGATCTTGGTTTTGTTCGAGTTCCCGTAGTCGGCTGCCGTTAGTTAGTTGATATTTAGTTGATATTTAGTTGATATTTAGTTGATATTTAGTTGATATTTAGTTGATATTTAGTTGAAGGAATCCTCCAGCGACGAGACAGCGATAAACGTTCAAGAGCTAATAAGAGAAAACAGAAAAGAAAAGCGAGTAGGCGGCAAAAAGGACTTGGGTTGTATATGACATCTGCAGACGTTGTTTTGACTGGTTCTGCTTCTTCTTTTCCGTGCCGTCCAACGGACGACTTTTGCTTTCTGAATTCTACTGCACTCAGGAATACTTGTCTCTCACAGTTGCTTGTCGACCGTTATTTGGTCATATTCGGTGAAAACCTCTGTGTATCTTTCTTCGATAGTAGAAACCACCCCCCCTCGATGCCAGTATTCCAGACTACAGAGTACCCGTTTGGGGTATCCTCATGCGGCCAGCCTTCGTGATACTGGTGGGGTAGCTGAGTAGGTAGAGAGGTATATGATCCATTGGAGATATCTGAGGAAAAGACCTGCTCGAGCTACTCCCAAGATTTCAACGTGCTGGCTGCTTGAGGCTGACTCTGGAACATGATGCGGAAACATGGCTTGCCAACGGTGGATATTTCGCACAGGTGACGTCTGGTGCTGTGACGGATTTGTCAGTGCTTGCGGTTCGTCGATCTTCAGCGATCCGTCAGTCCCGAGCCGGGCTCTCATTAATCGAGGCGTACTACAGGAGGTCGCCACTGACGCCCTTGACCTTGACCTTGCCTGACCTCCATAGACCTCGGCACAGTAGCAGATCTCCGGTCGCGAACCTCTTGGGGTCGTTGAAATCCAAATCGCATTTGGATTTATTAATTGATGATACTTGGATTTTGGAACTCCATTTTACAAGCAATCCGCGTCTTTCCACAGCATTCTGTCAAACCTTCTTCCACCGCCATTACTACTACACACTTCCATCTAAATCCTACCCCACCATCCACGCAATCACTGGCGCCCCCAGTCGTCGCAACTCCCCCTCGGGCTCCCCCATCACGCGCAACCACCAAAACGATCCTCCTCACCACGGCCCTCGCCCTCCTCCTCGCCATGACCTTCAGCTCACCGGCCTTCATCGCCCGCCTGGCGCGGCCGTTCACAAACTCGGCCTTTCTCTCCGTCTCCGAGTCCACCACGGGCGGCGGTGCCGCCGCCGCCGCCGCCTCCTCCTCGATCCCCGAGGGCGCGCAGCGCGCCACCTTTGCCGCGGGCTGCTTCTGGGGCGTCGAGCACATCTTCCGCCGGCACTTTGAGAACAAGGGGCTCTACGACGCGCGCGTCGGCTACATCGGCGGCGAGGCCGCCAACCCTTCGTACCGTGCCGTCTGCTCCGGGGCCACGGGCCACGCCGAGGCGGCCCAGGTCGTCTTCGACCCAAGCCGCATCTCGTACCGGCAGCTGGTCGAGTTCTTCTACAAGACGCACGACCCCACAACCCCGGACCAGCAGGGGAACGACAGGGGGTCGCAGTACAGGAGCGCCATCTTCTTCCACGACGCCGAGCAGGAAAAGGTCGCGCGCGAGGTGACGGCCAAGGCCAACGAGCAGTGGTGGAAGGGCAAGATCGTCTCCGAGATCCTGCCTGCGGGCCAGTGGTGGGACGCCGAGGATTACCACCAGCTGTACCTGCACAAGAACCCGTCGGGCTACCAGTGCGCCAGCCATCATCTAAGAAATTTTCCCGACCTTAAGTGAGTGGAATGGGAAGTGAACCGTTGGTTAAGTCGATATGTAATTCATAGGGGCAGGCATAGAATTTCAAGGACTGAATTCATCGTAATAATTCAACATGGTATTGTACAAACGTCCAACGCCAGACACCTGAGTGGCATCCGTTACGCTGTATAGCTGGGTTTGAGAAGAGTGTCAAACGCGTTCAAACAACCCCCGAATCACCAAAGCTTTTCACATGCCAAACAAAGGAGATTTCCGCCCCAGCGCTCACTTCCGCCTGTTCTGCATCATCAGGATCTGCACCATGCGGACAAAGATGTTGAGGAAGTCCAGCTCCAAGCTGATGCTCTCGCTGATCGGGTCCTTCTTGATGACACCCGCGTTGGCCAGACGAGCGTGGTGCAGGATCTTCTGGACGTCGTAGAGCGTGAAGCCGCCAAAGACGGCCAGGCCACCGTAGAGCCACAGGTTCTCGGTGAAGGCCAGCGTCCTCACGGCAGTCGCGGGGATGACAAGAGGAGCAAAGCCCGAGACGGCGACAATGGCAGCGCCGGCCAAAAGGGGGCCGCCAATGTAGAGGTACTTCTCCTGCTTGGCGGTCGCACCAACGAAGGAAATGGAGCCCATCATGGCAATCGTGTAGAGACCGGCACGGGCGATGAGTGGGCCGGGGACGAAGGCAAGGAGAGGAGCGACGAAGGCGGCCTGCGTCGCGTTGAAGGCTGTCCAGAGGGCGTACTTGGGGACGTAGCTGTGACAGGCTGGTCAGCATATGTTTGTGTGTGAAGAGAGGAATCTGAGGCGCGCTTACTTATCGGGGTCGATAGACCTGGCGCCGATCATGGTCGCAAAGCTGAGGCCGAGACCGCCAATGGCAAAGATCCACGGGTTCGTGGTCATGAGGCGGTAGACGAAGCCGGTCTGGATCATCTGCCGGGCCGTCAATCCGATGATGCCGACGCCAAGACCAGTGTGCAGGAAGGTCGAGTTGAGGTACTCGCGCTCATGCACGGGCATGCCGCCATCCTCGCGGGTCTCCCGGTTGAAGACGACATTGGTGGCCAGCAGGGTTCCTCCAAAGATTGCGCCGCCGACGAGCAGCTTGCGCATGAGCGTCGGGTTGGCCTCGGCGGGGTGGGGCATCTGCTGGTGGTAGGCCCGGCTCGAGGCACGAGCGAGCAAGCCCGTCGATTTTGTCGCGGCCGGGCGCAGTGCTGCCGTCCTTGATGTGAAGAAGGCCTTCTTGGACGCCGTCTGGAAGGAGCGGAGGGTGGCGGGGGTCGAGGTGGTGGTCTTGACCAACTGCGCCAGACGGGCTGGGCCCTGGCGGACGGAGATGGTGAACGACATTGTCGCTATGGTTTGCGTGGTAGCACTCGTATCCTAGGTGAGTTGTGTGCTGTGCGGCGAATGATCCAGCTATGAGGCTGGCAGGTTGACGATTAAATGTAGATGTATTCGAGGGTGTGACACAAAGTAACGATGATGTGAGGCAAATTCAAATTCGGCATAAGCGGAGGCGTGACGTTGACGACGGCTTTGGTGCTTGGTCAAAGCTTCCAGTCCTTTCCAGTCCACCTGACTCAATGGAAGCCGTTGGAATTGGGGGTAGCTCCGTAAACGCCGACACACGTGATCTGATTACTAAAAACTTGAGGCACCGGAGCGTTGCTCCCTCCTCTCCAGTGCTCGTGTCTCTGCTCTCACAATCCCCGCTTGTCTTTCGTCTGGGTGTTTGAGAATCGCATACATGGAAACTGCCACAGCAACCCCACGGCAGCACTGCTTCAACTGCGACTGTGTAAGGCGCTTGTCCTGCGAAACATTTAGACGGCATAACCACTTTGAATTGCGTGAAGCGCCACCGAGAACGTTCGGCTAAAGCTGCTGCTCTTCTAGGCCAACCAAGGCGTGCGCCCAAGACTCCCAAGTTTCTGCTGATCAACCTTTGCATTCAGGGGGACACGGCACGGTCCCGATCATCCAGTCCTTGAGCCGCAATTTCCAGCTTGGCACACGATATCTCGGACTTGGGAGGCTCTGGAGATGGATACCTGCATCTGCCAGAGGGACAATATAGCCTAGCTAATCCGACACGGCGTCGACTCTTGGTGGCCGCCGCAGCTAAACGTTTTACTCAGCTCGCACCTACGTACTACAGCGCAAGGCTTTGTCTAAATGTAGACATCATTGTCTTTTTTTTTAAGGTGAACATTTTAGCGCCGAGCCACAGCCGCCGGACACCAGACGGCGGCATCAACCCCTGCTTTCTTTTTGTTTTTCAATGGGCCGATTCTGCAAATCCACAGAAGAGTAGGCACACATAGGACGTGTTGGTCGCGGCCAAGGGCCAAGCAGCAACGCTCGTCTCACGCCCTAGCGGTTCGATCGGGTGCAGGGGCGCCATTCTTGTATTTGTGTTGATCGTGTGCCGGTCTTTAAAACCTGCTGTCGCTGCCATTGTCGACGGTAAACACGTCCAATCGTTTCTTATCAACAGCTTCGTTCAGTTACATCACTTGATACGTATAGTCAACATCAAACAACACCGGGTAGACGAGTCAAAGTCAAATACGTGCTTTTCAATATAAATTTTTCACGCAGTAGCTCCAAGTCAGTCAGCATCCTACACAAGGCATCGTCGCCAAGATGCTTCAGAAGCTTCTACTTCAAATTCTCCTCGCCTTCTTTGCGGCCACAGTTCTCTCAGCACCAACACGCGGGTCAATACCAAGCCCGCAAGACAGCCAAAAGATCCTAAGGTTGAGCTTACAAGGCTCTCCACACATTGCCACCGACCCGCAAACAGATCCCGTCGACCGTAATCAAGCAGTCGATACAAAAGAGTCGCATACGACGATGAGTGCGTTTCCCAATGACGACAGCATGTCGTGCTTTTGCGCCCTGGGGAGAGTGTGCTGCCGGGCCGCCGAAGACCCCGTCGGGGGGTTGGACTGCAGCCGGGGGACCTGCAGCTCATGATGGAACTTTTCTTTTGTTTACTTGATCATCCCTTGTTTCGGGCAGGGCCTCAGTCCGCTGCTGGATCTCAGTCCTCGCGGCGAGGCAGGAGGTGTTAAGTCTGGCTATCATTGAGACGTGGGCGGCTTCCCATCTCGATATCGAAATCACCGCGGAGTCGTAATTAATAATAATATTATAAGCTCTCTATGACTCTATCCGAATTCCATTCTTGCTCGCCACGCTCTTTGCCGTCGAATGCGAAATGCAAATGCTACACAGTCTCGTGTCCGACACGCACGCAGTTCCTCAAGCATATCTAACCGCCGGGAACTGCTGCGTCGGTGGCACATGCTGAAGAGGGTACGGCTTCATCGGCGGCTGCACGGGACCCGCCTGCGTCATCGGAAACGGCGTGCCTGGGCTGTAATAGACCCGGCCCGGTGTTGTCGGTGCCGCCCCGGCGCCCTGGAGCTGCTGATACGGCACGGCGCCGGGGCCGTAGACGATCTGGCCCGTCGCCACCATGCCCTGTATCGTCCTCATGACTGCGTCCTGGCTCTTGTTCTTACGCCTCTGGTGCGTGTCGACGCAGCCCAGGACAAAGAGCACGAAATGCGCGAGCAGGATGACGCTGCTGGCGACGAGGATCAGGTAGGCCACGGCGACGCGGGCGGGCCTCTGCCTCCACATGGTGTTGACGGCCGCGTCCTGCTCCGCGCAGGTGTCGTATTCGGGCGTGCAGTCGCGCACGACGCTGCTCAGGTTGACGACGGGGTAGTCGTACCGGCCCGTGGTGTAGTTCCACGTGCGGTCGGAGCTGTCCGAGTCCGTGACGTTGTAGATCCACGTGTCGGTCGCCTTGTCCAGGTAGTACTCGCCGTCGTAGCCCTTGCTGTACGAGTAGCTGGGGTCGGAGATGCGCTGGCCCATTCTGCCGTAACCCATCCCGAGGTCGGTGACGTTGTTGACGGCAATGACGGCCGCCATGAGCGGGATGAGGAGCGCGAGCCAGAAGCAGAGGTCGATGCTCAGCGTGACCGCCGGATGCACCGGCCGCGGGGGCTTGCGGCACAGGCGGACCAGGAGGTCGACGATGCCCCAGAGCAGGGACAGGACGAACTGGAGAGCCGGGATGTTTGTCAGCTGGCTCCACTAGATGGGTATCGACCTTTTGAACAGATAACTTGGAACGCGGTTAGACTTACGGTAGGAATGACGATCCGGGCCATTGTATCGTCGATGTCGTAGTAATAATATCCATTGATGCTGGAGATCCTGACTATGGCCGCTAGAATCCATGCGCCGCAACCGATGCCCACTATGCAGAAGACGCATTGCAGCGTCCTCAAGGCAATCTTCCACGCCCAGTACTTGTCTTCCGCCCTCAGTCGCTGCGAGAAGGGGGTCTTGGGTTCCACGGCTTCGTCTGCGGCGGCTGCCACCGGCTGTGTCGCCTCTGCCGGGGTTTCCGCCGAGGGCTGTGCGTCTGGAGAGGCTACAGTTTCGGCAGGGGCGGCAGCGGATGACGGCTGCACGGGACTGGGCTGCACAGGACTAGGTGACCGTGGCGTCGGTGCTGCTGCCTCCTCACGGTGCTCCCTCTCGGCCATGACCGGCTGCGCTGTCTGGCTGGATGATGCCATGGCTGCCGTTGACGACCCTCTAGCACCTGGCTTCTAGGAGTGAGGCAGTTGCTGCGATCCCAGTCGCTAGGGATCTGAACGAGACAGGAACAGGGGTGTCAGCATCATGAGATCCTTGGAGGGAAATCGGGGGCTTCAGGGCTGTCTTATAACATGTCGCAGCCCGCGTCGGGCAATTTCAGCTACGGACAAGGGCGGTAAGGCTGGCGACGCGGTGGATCTCGTGTGTGTCTGGCGGCACAGGGCCGCAGGCAGCAATGAGCCAGGGGTCGGCTCGTGTCTTATTTCCTTTTTGCCAAGCGAACCAATGGCATGAGCGCCAAGCAATCGTAACGGCCCATTGTCAGACTCATCTTATTGACATTCGTGCATGTGCTTTAATTATTCCTCCTCCGAAAAGAAGAAATGCTGCAAGACCAACAACACGAACCGACGAGCTGTTGTGAGGTA
Organism: Pseudopyricularia cyperi; assembly: GCA_031306065.1. NCBI lineage: Eukaryota > Fungi > Ascomycota > Sordariomycetes > Magnaporthales > Pyriculariaceae > Pseudopyricularia > Pseudopyricularia cyperi. The sequence continues at coordinate 19,845 of JASAOQ010000481.1, read as the reverse complement.
GACCACTCATCCACCCTAGTTCGTACCCGAATACCCCTTGTCGCCGCAGTAGGGTGATCAATTATCAGTCGGTCTCGCTATATGTTTTTTCCCACTGGCGGCAAGTCTTCTCATTGACCTGTACGAGTAGGGTTTTGTGGCTGAGGCGTACTTGGCAACGGAAAGTTTTCTGTAATTACTTAGTTTCCGATGGAGGCTGAACAACACAACGAAAGTGCAAGCTGCAAGGGCGTCCTGGCTTCATCAATATCGACCACGTGAATTGGACCGTAGATATCAGTATCTTCCATTAAAGTAGGCTTTTCTCCACGCTGCCGTACTATCGAGACACAACCAGCGCCGCCAACACACACAGCACCGCCATCAACATTGGCTGTGCAGTCCTCCCCGCTGCCGAGTCCGAATCCCCGTCTTCAGCGCTGGGCGTCGAGGTCGGGGCAGCCTCCGTCGCAGTAGGAGCGGTTGTTTGAGTCGTCGACGAAGAGGACGCGGGGCTCTCCTCGTCCCCGCCTCCGTCCTCTTCCCTCGGCTTGGCGTTCTTGACGGCCGTCTCAGCCAGCCAGGTCGCGGCCTCCTCGGCAAGGACCTGGAAATAGTTGAGGTGGTTCGCCACGATGATGGGCTCGGAGCCTACGGCGCAGATGGGGTCGTTGGAGTTGCACCAGTCGCGGTACCGGTCCTCATACGCCTTGAGGCCCTGAAGCTGGTCGCCATCCCGGGGCCGGATGCCGGGGAAGTTGGCGCCGGAGCCGAAGCTGAATGGTTGGTTTGGGGTGTGTCGGACCGAGCCGAAGGTGAGAGCGGCAACGACTTGAAAGGGTGCGACGGACGGTCAGCGACTTTCCACACGTCCTACATCCGGGCTGGGACTCTCATTCGTTATACTGCTTACTCTGTGATCCTGGCGACTCTGTGTTATTCAACGGCGGATTGCTGGCTTGCTCACATTCGAATACGGGGCCTGGGTGAGACAAGATGCTGTAAACAAACAACATTCTCAAAAAAAGGGCTTTCAACCCCCCGGCAACGACCAGAAGACATAGAAGCAACAAAGACACTTACCACCACCGCCACCCATCACATCCTGCGCAATCATGCCGCCCTGCGAATAGCCGACCAGGATGAGATTCGAGTCCGGGCATCTGCCGCCGTACTCCCTCATCTGGCTCTGGCCGTTAGCGGCCCCCTCGGCCGACGAGACGCAGTACGCCGGCGGCGGCGCTGTGAGCACGTCGGCGTTGAACACAATGTCCTCGTAGCCGCAAGTCGCATTGCCATCGCTGGTGAGCTTGCCACACACGTCGCGGATGAGGCTGGCCGCGCGCCCGGGATACTGCTCGTCGGTGCCGCGGGCGATGAAGAGCACATAGTCTAGGCAGTCGGCTGGAGCGGCCTGCCTGGTTTGCAGCTTGGTTTGATGGTCCTCTCCTTTGGCGGCCGCGGTCAAGAGCGCCAGTGCCAGAACATAGGGAGCTATCATGGCCGGGGATAATGAGGCTGTGCAAAGCTGGCTTTGTTGATGTTATCGCTGCTCGGACTTGTGTGATATTATCGTTGCTTGGTTGGATTCCCGTGTCCTCTCACTTGTTTCTGCCTCCCGAGTGACTCCCCGACGTCTTTGCCTCGGAACACGCATCGTCAAAACCTGGAAAACACGGTGAGCAGGGCGGCGCGCTCATATACGAGCACTCCTTGACCCCTGGGCTTGGCATACGCCAGTGATAGGCGTGGAGTCGTGGAGTCCGTATGGGGAAGCTGCCTAAAAATGCCCAGCAAACCTGTTGTTACCACGGTCCTCTCTGGGGAAAGAGTCTCGACCTCTTATTATACGGATCACCAGTCCCCAATGTGAGTCCTGGGATTAGCCCTTGTTTTCCATCATAGGGGACAAGCATTGTCTCGGCAACATCAGTGTCAAGGAGGAACAAAGTCCTGAACCCAAATTTGTCAGTTCTTTTTGTCTTCTGCGTTTCAGTACATGACTGCGAATGGTCCTTAAGCCCGCTTTAATGAGGTCAAGACAATCGGGCTGCGACGGCTTGCTTAGGTAGGCATCTTTATTCTATACTCTCCCCTGCTTCTCTTTCCTTGCTTCCCAAATCCTCGTCCCCATTGTTTGGCGACAATGTTGATTGGCATTACATTATGTTACGAAGAGTTTATATGCAGGTCTCGGCGCATGCCTGGATATGGGAGACAAGTCGCAAATGCTTTTACGTGTATTGCACCAAAGCAGAAGTTGAAACGTCAGTAGACTTTCCACTATTTCGTCCAAGTAAAACCCAGTCATGGATGCTTTGATGTTTACTAGCTCGATAGGAGTAAAAAAAAAACCCTCGGGCCAGGAAAAAAATAAACCTGATCTATAAAATCCACGATTCCCGACGCAGCCGCGTCCATCTGCGGCGCCAATCTACAAACACCTGAAGTGCGAGCTTGGAGTTAAGCAGAGCTTGCACCTGCGCAACCTGTAACGCAGCCTCTTCCTCTATGACTCCGGGTGGTTGGCGGCGATGAGCTCTTGCAGCTTGGGCGGGATGGCTCCAATGACCTCTCCAGCCTTGACTCCGTCCTTGAAGAGGAAGAAAGTGGGCATGGCGCGGACCGAGTACTCGCCGGCGATCTCGGGCTGCTCGTCGACGTCGACCTTCAGGTAGTGAATGTTGGGGAACGACTGTGACCACCTGTAATGGGATCGGCGAGCGGTTAGCAAAGTGGTGTCACATAATGCAAGGCAACTATATTGCAAACGCAGCCCTTGTTTTGACCATTGCCGCAACATGGTGCACCAAGACGAGGTAGCTGCAGGACAAAACTCACTCGACGATCTTGGGTGCGATAGCCTTGCAGGGTCCGCACCAGGTGGCATAGAAGTCGACGAGGACGACCTTGTGCTTCGCAAGGGCGTCCTTGAACTCCTGCTGGTTCTTGATGTTGTGGACAGTCATGTTGGCGGCCGTTGAACGGAAGCCTCGTGTGGTATGTGCTGATTTTGACGCGGAGGCAGAGTTGACAAACGCGGTCCTGATGGCGCTTTTGTAGAGAGAAGCTGAGGAGGGGCGTAGGCTCGGGAGGGGCAGCGTTGACGATGATGCAAGCGACCGGATTTGAAATATGGCACGGCTGCCGCTGACGCAAGACATGGCGGCTTTCGGGGGGTGGGGTCCTGCGGCAAAAGAGTGGATTTTGATTGGCAGTTTATGGTTGTTTATCAAGGTACCTAAGAGGTACGTACTGCCTGCCGTTAAGGGTGATGCGATGCACAGTAATGGATTGCCTCTGCTATTTGCTAATAGGGTATGCAGCTTAGGTCGCGCTTTTGGGACGGGATGGCAGCTGTTTTTTATTAGAGAGCAATCGAAGTTTTGTCAGTGGGTACGTAGGTATTACCAATCTTGACATCAAAAAAAGCGCAGGGCAATGGCAATGGGTAACTAATGCTATTTTCTGATTAGATAAGACAGACAAAATATGGATCAAAGTGGGGCAGCAAAAGCTCGCAGTCTGGTTGCAGGCTCGGCAGGGCAGGTAATATTATTACCTGTTGGCGAGGATCGATGGGGAGGTAATTTAGGCGCAAGCCACTGGCAACGGACAAAGCCTCTATCACCCATCCACCAAAGTACCAAGCCAAACTCACCTCCTTTCGCGGCCAAAGCTGCTGTCGCCCTTGACCTCGGGCTGGAAATACACAAACCCGTCCCCAGATCAACATGAACTGGTCTCTGCCTCGCTCCGTAAAGGGACGCCCCTCAAGATGCGCCGGTTTCTGGGCCGCCCCGCGATAGACCACACCAACGACTCCATCACGAGCTCGCCGAACTCTGCCCTACCCGTCGTCTCCCGCCTCCACGCCTCACAAGATGCCGTGTTCCAGGCCGGAGTGCCGATAGCTGCCCTCGACCGCTCGCCCGATGGTCGCTCTGCCGTTCTAGCCGGCCGACACATCCTCAAAATTGTCCGCTTCGATGGCCGCAACATTGAGGAGCATGCCGATTTGCGCGCCAGCTTGACGGGCCAGGCTGCGCGCGGGACCCCAAACACCACCGCCTCAGTCGGTGACAAGCTCTCCATCAAGGATGTCAAGTGGGCCTCGTCCAGCGGCGGCGCGCAGTCTCTGTACACCGCTTGTGGCAACGGCAAGATATTTCACTACGACATTACACGGTCTTTTGGGGCCATCGCAAGGCCCGGCGCGGCCCTGGAGACCATCACGATCCGCGAGGACACGCGCCAGGTGAACACGCTAGATGTCAACCCCCATAGAGACTCGTGGCTTCTTTCCGGCAGCCAGGATGGCTTCGTGCGATGCTTCGACACTCGCGACCCTATCTCCATCAACCGCGGTGCCCTCACCTTTCGCCAGTTCCACGCGGGTAAATGTAACGACGGCGTCCGCCACGTCAAGTGGTCGCCAAAGGAAGGCTTTTGTTTTGCGAGCGGAACAGACAGCGGAGTCGTAATGAAATGGGACAGCCGAGTGGCCACCAAACCCGTGCTCCGTCTCAATGCCCACGAGGCCAATCGCGCCTGTACCACTGTTGCCTGGCATCATGACGGTGAACATCTCGCCAGTGCTGGCACTGATAACAAGCTGCACGTATGGGATGCCTCCCCTGCTGCTGACAAGAAACAGAAGCCCAAGCTGTCCATAACGCTACCCTCACCCGCTGCTGCCATGACCTGGAGACCAGGCCAGTGGTCTGCCACGGTTCAGGGGCGAAGAGCAGCCCAAATTGCCGTCTCCTACGACACCAGCAGTGCAGGGAAGAGCCAATCCAACGCCGTGGTACATCTATGGGACTTTGCGCGGCCCACAATGCCCTACAGGGAGGTGGACCGGTTCGATGTCTCGCCCATGTCCCTCCTTTGGCTCGACCCGGACTTGCTCTGGACCGCCGGGCCTGATGGTATATTCAGCCAGTGCGATGTTGCTTTTGCCCCCAAGGTCATCGATAGGACTCCCGTATCGGCCATGGCTTTCTCGCCTCGTAGCGACGTCGTCATGTTTCTGGATGAGCGGACCCAGCCGCGACGGCCGCGACTGCCAGCCTCGCTGCACCGCATCGACATGCATCCACCGCCGTCCAACTCCCCCAACGATTTTAGCGGTTCCAGTCCAGTTGCCAACATGTTCACCATGGGCCGTAGCGACTCTGAGGACGAGGTTGTCACTAGCTTCCTCGGTCCCCGGAAACCCGAGGCCCAGCCGATGAGAAGCAGACGAGCTAGTATCAAGTCTTCTCCTCAAACCGTCAGCACGACGCCCCCAACGACAAACATCTCTAATGAGCCGGCTGTCGCTTTGGAGCCTTCGCTGAAAGTTGCTGGTATATACAAAAACCACCAGTCAATGGCAATTGGACACGTCCCGGCAGCGCCCAGAGTTGACCTGTACCGCTTCTTGTCCTCACAATACTTGGAGACTCTGGCCTCAGGTCTGCCATACAACCGTGAGCCAGGCGGGAAACCTATGGTTGATAGGGTTGTGGGTATCCTCGGGCATTACGCGCGAGTTGCTGACTCTGTCAGTCAGTTCCGGCTTGCTCAAACTTGGCGGATTCTTGCCTTTGCCATGGATCTACTTCTTAGAAGCAGAGCGCAGTACCACCTCGGCAGACGCATGAACCTAGCAAAGCTGAAACTGGAATCTAGTAGAGAAGAACGCGCCAATGCCAGGGAAGGTACACTGCCATCCAACAGGAGTTCGGCCACCGATCTCACCTCTCGTCGGAAAAACTCGTCCGGCACACCTCGTCCGATAGGCCGGTCTTTACTGGCGGAAGAGTTGGAAAGCACCTCGAATGTGCCCACGCCACTTGCTCGACCAGTCAGCGATGGCGCTGCCCGCCCGCAAAATCAGATTGATAACCTCGCAAGCATGCATCAAGTCAACGACACTCTTATGTCCCATTGCGATATTGAGAGCCTCAGGCTTCCCCCTGCGCTCCACCATCGCTCAAACTCACCGGAGCAGCTGCGTAAGCGACTTGACTCCATCCCGCTGTCCGAGGTAAGCCAGAGCAGCGACCAAACCGAAAACTCCATAACGGAGGGGTATGACTTCTACGATATGGACGCCATGTCCAAGGCGATGGATGTACCTAACGGGCACAAAAAGCCTCTTGAGCCGGGGTCAATTCCATCTGATTACGTAGAGACAAAGTCGTCCGGGAGTCAGAAGAACCCTAGCTTACTTAGGCAAGATTCATCTGATAGCACTGGGAACATGTTTTTCTTCTCGCAGACCAGTGCTGGGAGCCTGCCATCCACCAAACAGTCCTATAGTCTCGAGCTCAGGACTGGTAACGTTAGGGGAGGGCGTCCGGCACCCACAAGTGCACCCTCTCAATCCCAGGGGAGTCAGAGCCCGATTGGTGGTGAGCTGCATAGTCGAATACGCGGCAGAGACTTGTCAGGGTCCCCCAAACATCCATCGTTGAAACTACTACACCAGCAACGGACAATGCGGTCCACGGGTGCTATCAGTACCCAAACATCTGACGATTATAACCCAGCCGAGATCTCGGAAAGCCAAACAACAGTGGACAGTCAATCACCACAACGTTCTGCACCTATTGAACCGACTTTGAGTCTGCCCCGGGTTTCAGTAGATCCTCCACTGTCGATGCCTAAACTACGTCAACCCAGCGAAGATGAAGAGTCTACGGATATTATTGAAGGCGACTACCTACCATGGCAGGATGACCCGCCGTATCCATTTCCAGAGGTAAACAATGGACAGGCATCAGAAACGATGTCGGAACACATCCGTACCACGCCGCTTCAGCCGTATGCAGTGCTCTCACGCGCCCTGGAGTTTGAGACGCGACGTTCACCACTCAACGCATCGGCAATGATACTACTGCTAAAGCCTTTAGTGCCCGATGGGCTAATAGACGCGCATCTTGCCAACGCTATCCTTCGCCAGCACCATTCGCGACTGATGGGCATGAGTCTCTTTGTCGAAGCTGCGCTTCTGCGAAAGTTGTGCGTCAGGGGCTGGCCCGGCGGCATTCTAGAGAACTACTGGGTCGAGGGATACCCGGCTGTGTTTGGACAGGCGCAACAGGGTGTCAGCGTCGCGTACCTCTGCGGTCGATGCAAGAGACCGCGCGAGTTGGATCGGTCATCGACGTCGCGCGACTCTGTCTGGAAACCGTGCAAAAAATGCCAGACTGCCCCGAGTCCATGCGCCATCTGCGGGCATCGTGATGTTACCGCCATAGTAGACGGCTACGACATACCTGACCCAGAAGGAGAGGAAGTAAGGACGCCAGAGGGCGAACTCCCAGAATCTATTAGCAAGAGGCCGCGGAAGATGCCGTTGTCGACATGGTGGTACTGCCCCACATGCGCGCACGGCGGCCACGCCTCATGCATGTCCATCTGGCATGGAGTGTCACTCAACTCGCGCCAAGCGGACGGTACGGCCGAAAGAGACGATCCATCGCCTCACGTGTCATCCGAGACGTCGATAGGCGCCGGGCTCTCGGAAGGGTGCTGTCCCGTTGATGGGTGCGGCCACGCCTGTCTCCCCGGACGCTATCGGGCAGAGTCTGCGGCGGCGCGAACCGAGGAGTTGATTCGCACAAGCCTCCGCGAGGCCGGGGCGCCTGCTGTGAGGGGTCCATACTCGTCGGCTGGACCCAGCGCGCGTGGCTCGCCGGTCTTGCCACCCGGTGGGGGTCAACAACACCTGGCCGGACTGAGTGATCTCAGCCTCGCCCTCGTCCGAGGTGACCCCCACGAGGCTCTACAGAGCCGTGCTGTCGACGGTGCGCGCGACGTCCTCGGCGCCGGTCACTTTGACCGGGCCTTTGCGTCCGCGGCCAGGCGGGGCGGGAGCGCCTCGTTGAGCTCTAGTCCCGGGCGCGCAGGGGTGGTGCTTGGCGGCGGCGGACTTGCTGGAGGGCACGTGCCTTTTGGTGCTGGGCATGGAGAGCGAGAAAGGAGGAAGAGTGTCAAGTTTGCTGGGGCCGATGAGAGGAGATGAAATGCTTTGAGTCTCATTTTCTACGTTTGTTTTCTTACATGTTGAAGACTTGTGTCATATGTGTATGTGACCATATTTGTTTTATGCTGTGGCCTAGGGCTATTCCAATTGTTGCGGCAATCATGAGATCTTTTTCTGAGGAATTTCATTTGCATCCAGCAATTTGTTCCTGTGCGGTTTCGTCCTGTACGTACACGCGACGAACCAACTCAGGTAAGCATAAAACCTAATTGCGTCTCCCTCTTGCGTTTATAGCCCCTCGATCTCACTCACAAACACGTCACGGGGAGACATGTTGGCTGCAGCCTACACCGGCAACTCGAGTCGTAATGAATCGATGATCATTTGTATCCACTGCGACAGTCGACCCAGCTCAACGGTTCATACAAGGTGGCGCCAGACTGGGCATATTGGGGAAAATATCAAGCTTTATAGAGGCCCGCTTCCGCCAAGCTGGCAAAGGGAAAGAGGGCCGACATTCCACTGATCCTTTCAAGCGCCGGAGCTTCGTCGAGCCTTGGTATTGAATCGAGTTTCGAGGGTTGGGATGATGGCCTCAAAGAAAGGGAAATGCGGTAGGATGTGTTGGTTGGCGATTCGCTGATGTGTGCAGTCCTCATCACAAATGTGATGCGTCCTTTGCTGGGCCTTCGGCAGGATTACGGCACCGTGAGGCGGCAAAGCTGCCCAGGCATTAGACACGGGCAATGGCTAACTGTATACCTAATTATCTTCCTCTCTGTCCTATCCCATTGGCCGCCACCCCCGGAGCACATGACTGTAGTCATGACGGTTCTAGGTCTACTACATACTCGGCAGGCTTAGAACAGGGGGCAGAACAGTCTGTCCCGTGGGATTGGTTGGACATCCAGACAGATCAAAGAAGGAAATACAAGTCTGGTTTGTTATAGTCCCCATAAGGGGGGGCCGGAGCCGGGGCCGAGTCGCCTGCCTCGAACACGCGACAGCAGCACGGGCCTGGAACCTCACTCGTCCGCCCAGGCAAAGCTTCGGTAAACACGGCGCCTTGGCCTCGTCCTTGGCCTCGTCCTTGGCCTTGTTGGCATTATCTTTAGGCTAAATACCAAAGACATCTTGATTGGAGGGATGGGGTCGAACGCTCCGCATATAAGTCTTAGCCTTGCGGTTTGCTCTTCGATGATAGGACGGTTGGGATGATATGCGCCAGGACCAAGACTTGCTACCCAGACTCTCGTTGATAATATCAAATTGAACGACCCGCTGACCGGAAGATTGGTTGCAGATCGACGGTATTATGGTTTCCTACCGTCTCTTTCACTTTTATTTTATTTTTCATTCCTCTTTCCCTCGCCCAGCCAAAGCCCAGCCCGGGGCTGGACGCTTGACTCCTGTTCATGCACCAACCCCAACATTCAGCCGGGGGCGCTTGTGCGGAAGTGTAAGCCGGAGAGTAACACGCGCCCAGGAGGAATCCGAGAAAAAGCTGGGACAAGACATCGGCTTTTACGAGCCTGCCTAGCCCTGCCCTCACCCTGCCTCTGTGCACCGACCCGAGAGGCAAAAAAATGGTTCACACGCTGCCCAGGAATGGACCCATCATGTAATTCACCCACCCCAGCTTCCAAGACGGAAACTCGATGCGGAGACTCTGAATGGGGGGTGTCTGGGGTACATACAACGTTGTGTAACGTTCCTGCCCTTTGGGTTGCTAGGGCGTTGATTTTGGGGTTTCCCCCGGATATAACTATGAGACGTGGAGAACCTCCACGATCTCTTATTTATTTTTATTCTTTTTCGTCTTTCCACTGATGTCTTGCCCTTCTTTGTTCTCTCTACGCTGTCCAGCTAGTTAGTCCATGACACGGCGACGACGTCCCTGTCAGAGAGGCTAGTAGTTTCTGTGCACCCGTCTTTCTGTTGTCCTCGTCTTGGTCCCACCCCCCCTTTTGAGAGCCAGACTCTGTCTGCATCTTTTGTTGTCTAGACTTAGTTTATGAAACAAAACCCCCTCTCGCCTTCATCTCAGAACGCGTGCTGGTGAAAAGGCCTACTCCGCCAAGATGGGATTCCTATCCAAGATGAAGGCTCAGAAGAGCCACAACGACAACCTGGCCAAGGCAGTCGACGAGGCGCCGCAGTTCGAGCGAGTTACCTGGTACAAGGACCCCGGCTTGCGGACTCTGGGCTGGTATGCCTTCATCCTGTCCATCGCCTCGGCTAGTACTGGATATGATGGGTATGTTCATGGCGATATGCTGCCTTGATGAGTCCTTGCTTTAGCCTTGGTTGCTGACTCTTGATTCTTTCTGCGCCCTCTAGAATGCTTCTGGTATGCAAAGATTACGCCACTCGTGCTGTAGCACCTTGGCTGCTGCTTGCAAGACATTTGTTAACGCCTCAATCTTTTCCCTATCAGAACTCTATCCAAAACTTCGACTCCTGGCGAGACAAGTTTGGCATTGCCCGCGACAGGTATGTGGCCATCAAGTAATGAGAATGGCGACATGTTTCCAATCTCTCTCTGACAATGTGATTTATAAAAGCGAAATGTCAACCTACGGCCTTCTTGGGTTTCTCGTGGCCCTCTACCAGATTGGCAGCGTCGTGTCCATCCCTATTGTGTAAGTTGGTTCCTTGCTTCATGTGATGAGCGGACAACTTTCGTGTAGACCCAAACTAACGGTTTACCTCACTAGTCCCTATGTTACCGATCGATGGTAAGTTATTCCTTAGTCTCGAGACCAGCCAAGCTCAAAGTACTACACTTCGGGCTTTATGCTGTGTTATTGCCCTGAGAGATATATCGACTGACCCGGCAACCGCATATAGGGGTCGAAAGTGGCCCATCATCATCGGCGGTGTTATCACCACGGGTGGCGCCATTCTCCAGGCCTTCTCCAACACCCTTCCAGAGTTCATGGGTGGCCGTTTCCTGCTCGGCTTCGGAAATTCGTTCTCGCAGATGGCATCACCCATGCTCCTGACCGAGCTGGCGCATCCGCAGCATCGTGCAAGGTAAGGACTGCTTTTGGTCACCTGGTCTTCATTCCAAGGCTAATCGTTTTCTTGCCAGGTTGACCACTGTCTACAACTGTCTTTGGAATGTCGGTGCTGTCAGTAAGTCTTGGATGATTTCTTGCTACTCGGCCGGCCCTCGATGAGTTGATGTTAACGACGTGACAGTCGTCGCTTGGACCGCTTTTGGCACCGACAGCCTGAACAACGACTGGTCGTGGAGGATTCCCGCCCTCATCCAGGCCTTCCCGTCCATCATCCAGCTTCTCGGAATCTACTGTGAGTATTGCTAGATGGGGCTCACCCAGCACCTTGACCGGTCTGAAAGGGCGTGCCTCGCTGACCCGATATTCATTCCTACGCCAGGGATCCCCGAGTCGCCCCGTTTCCTCATCGCCAAGGACCGGGAGGACGAGGCACTGGACATTCTGGCCAAGTACCACGCCAACGGCAACGCGCAACACCCGACTGTCCAGTTCGAGTTCCGCGAGATCCGCGACACCATCAAGATGGAAATGGTCGCCAACAAGCACAGCAGCTACATGGACTTCTTCCGCACCCCGGGCAACCGGTACCGCTTCATGGTTTTGATCTCCCTGGGAATCTTCTCCCAGTGGTCAGGAAACGCCATCATCTCCAACTACAGCGCCATGCTCTACGAGAACGCCGGCATCACCGACTCGACGGCTAGACTGGGTGTAAGTACTTTCCACGCCCATTTTTTATTGCGCCAATACGGCCATGAAAGAGAAGAGCAATATCAAAGAAAAACAAAAGCCATTAACACTATCCTCTTGTTTCCCCCCCCCCTTTCGCCAGCTCTCCGCCGGCAACTCCATGCTGGCGGTCCTGGTCTCGATATCGTGCGCTATGCTCGTCGACAAGGCCGGCCGTCGCCCAATCTTCCTCCTCGCGACGGGCGGCATGCTCGGAACCCTCATCGTCTGGTGTCTGACGTGCGGCCTGTACGAGGAGCACCGCACGCCCGGGTCCGAGAAGGCCCTCGTCTTCTTCATCTGGCTCTTTGGCGTCTTCTACGCCGTCGCCTGGTCGGGCCTGCTCATCGGCTACGCGCTCGAGATCCTGACGTACCAGCTCCGTGCCAAGGGCATGATGATTCTCAACTTGACCATCCAGGTAAGCATGCGCTGGGAGAGGAACCGGTTTTGTTGTTGGTAGTTTTGAGCTGTGTGGGACAGCATGCCTGTATCAATCTGATTCAAGCGTGGGCTGGGCTTCCATCGCTTCTCTTTTTTTTTCATGCTGACACGAACAAAAAAACCTGCCCGCAGCTCGCTCTTACATTCAACAACCTGGCCAACGCGCCCGCCCTGAAGCACTTTGAGAACCACACCTGGAAACTGTATCTGATCTACGCCGTAAGTTACAAACCACAAAGTCCCTCCTTTCCCACCTCCCCTAAACCACAAGTCCCATCAGAAAGAGAGAGGAAGAAGAAAAAGAAATCCAAGAACGTCCAAGCTCCCTTTGCTGACTAGCTCTCCCTACCCAAAAAAAATCCTCAGTTCTGGGTCGCGTTCGAGTTCGGCTTCGTCTTCTGGAAGTACGTCGAGACCCGCGGCCCGACGCTCGAGGAGCTGTCCAAGATCATCGACGGGCCCCACGCCGCCGCGCCCGTCCTCGACCTCGACCAGGTCGAGAAGGAGGCCCAGATGAACGTCGAGGACCGCGACAGCAGCGACAGGAAGGTGGTCAGAGAGACGCCGGCCACTCAAGTTTGATCCAAAGTGTGCGCTCTTTCCCAAAGGAAAAACAAAAGGGGAAAAGAGAAAATTTGCTATTTCAAGTTTTGAGGTGTATTCCCGAGAGAGGAGAATGGGAAATTCTCTCGCTTTTGGTTATTATTCTTTTCTGGCTTTGGGGGCGGCTTTTTTTCGCCGTTGCCAACCTTTATATTTATATTGCTTTCGTATTCCAAGTAGTAAGGATCATTCACTAGATTTCCTGCCAGCTCCTGATTCCAATAACATATTATTCGTGAGCAAAGTCTCGCCAGAGAAGGCCAAGCTGAGTGAGTCCATGTGGTTGTTACAGCCAAAGTGAGAACATCTACCACTTGCTTCAAAGGTTAGCAGGTAATATGCCCCAGGTGAACCGCTCGCCTGAAGAAGATTTACGAAGTGAACGATTTGTGTAAAGACTGTAGCTCAATTTACAAAAGTAGTCTCTGCAATGTGCCACTATAATGCCAGGCAGTGCTAATATAATGCCAGGCACTTTCAGCGTTCGTTGTACATCAAATTGAAAAGTCACATAGTCTTTTTCGAAGCTCCTGCAATCACCTCAACTATACCTCAGTCTCAATACCAGTGTCTTTGTTCCCATGCGTAAAAGCTCCCTGTACAGTCCCCTTGAGCCTACTGAACTTGCCCCCGACGTGGTCCACCTCCCTGGCCACCCGCCACTGCATCACACCCCTGTGCCTCCGGTGCATCGACCGGTGGTGGTCCTTGTAGTCCCTCATCTGGCCCCTCAGCCCCGTGCCCGAGTCCGGGTCGTCGGCCGAGTTGTGGCCCGGCGCCATAACACTGAGCGCCGCGTCCGTCCCGCCGTTAACGGGCGATCGGAATATGCTCTTGACCTTTTTGAACCGCGACAGCGAGAGCCGTGACGACTGACCTGACGAGGAGCCGCCAGCGCTGCGGAACTTTCTGTTCCCACCATCGCTGTCGTCGCTGTCCTCGTCCTCGGAATCGTTTGCGCTCGTCTGCAGCTTCTTGCGCGTCTTCTTTTCCTCCTCAGTCTGCTGCTTCTTTTCTCCTTTGTTGTCGCCAGGGACCTCCACGCCTTCTTCGTCGCTGCTGTCGCTGTCATCGTCAGAGTCGCTACCCTCGTCACCCTCATCGTCGCGCAGTCCCTCGTCGGTTATGGTGTCCAGACACTCCATGACGTTGCGCATGTCCGTGTTCTTGGACTTGTTGGCGTAGCTCTTGTGAAACCCCGACAGGCCGCGCCAGAATCTCAGCGTCATGACGATCTCGCCAAGGTGCGTCTCCTCGTCGTGCATGCCCTCGTAGTCGCAGCAGGACTCGGCCCGCTTCAGCGCGTCCTTTGAGCCCTGCCACACCTTGAGGGTCACCTCCTGCTCCTCCTCGTCCAACAGCTGGTGCAGCCATAGCACCGCAAAAGCGGCCGTGTTCTTCCCGACGAACCCGTCCTGACGGAACTCGATGACGAGGCACGAGGAATACCGCTGGCGGACAGGCAAAAACGCGCCGTCTCGGTGCTTTTCGTCCTTCGGCTTCCACTCCCCAGGCTCGCCGTCGCTCCCGTTTTGCCCCTTCCTGCCGCCACGCGGGTAAAGCTTGACCTTGCCCATGTTTGTCCTGACTTTGATGCGGTGCTTGCGGATTTCGGCTGGCAGGCCGCCGTGGACCTTGGACCTAACGCCGTCCTTGATCTCGATGGTACCATAGTTCCACCCGATCAGGTGCGGAGGGAGCTTGAGCTCCACGCCGCGCCAGACCATACTGATCCTAACTCTACCATAGCCAATGCCACCCACGAGGGGCAGTTCATCGTGCAGCTGGCTGCGCTTGGCAAAAACTTTGGTCAGGGGTAGATAAACAAGACCGATCAGCGGGTCGTCCTCACGCTCGCGAGAGTCCCGAACTGCGACGATGACCTCGGCGGTGCGCCAATCCTTGACGAACCGCTCTGTACCGGCATTGAAGAAGGGTTTAGAGTTCTTGGGTTTGGTCCGAGTCTTGTACAGCTTCTTATGGTTCAGTATGATGGTGCAGTAGCTGTCGGGCATGTCGTCTTCGTGCTCAGACTCCTCGGCGTACTCTCCCATCGCCTTGTTGTTCTGTCGGTTGAATTTCTGCACTTCGAGACCCGTGATGTTGTGGATCTGAATGCTGAGGATCCCAGAAGGATAGTCCTCATCAGGTGGGGCGGAGATTATCATGTTGTCTTCAATCTCCTTGTAATCCTGGGCCTTCTGTTGCTTGACCTCATCGTCGTCTGGTGCCTTGCCGGACTCGCGGAGCTTGTGTTCTGCCAGCTGCGACACGTGCTCTTTCAGCTGGGTCCTGGTCGTAAGCTCGGGGTTGAATGTTTGGCTCTTCATCACCTTGTCCGTGATGCGAGACTTATGGAAATACCCGACGGACCAGCTAAGAGTTCCGGGGACCTTTTCGTCTGGATCTTGGCCGCTAAACCTGTCCTCTCGCTCCTGCATTCGATTGATCGTTTCTTCATTCGACATGAGGTACTTGAGATCCACCTCGACCCTTCCAAGGTCGTCATCGGCCGACCACCGATCGGAATCCCAGAGCTGCAAACGAAGCTTCTCCTCTGCATTCAGCTCCTCGGCCGTAACAAGGATACTTGTCCACTCGTGCCAATCAGGATTCCGCTCGTTTTCAACAACACGCGTCGCCGACACGGGCTTGCCAAACTTGCCCCACGACACTGTCACGTACGCGTCCGAAGTCGACTCGGAGAAAGGTCCGAACCCGACATCGCCTTGCCTAAAGTCGCGGGCTTGCTTGATGAATATCCACACGACGCCACGCGCCGTGGTGTCCTTCTTCCAGTCTTCGCCCACCAGCGTGTCTTTCAAGTTCAGAGTCAGGCTCTTGGGTGCCACATATTCGGCCATGGCAGCGTCGATGGCGGACTGCACGAAGGACGAGATCAGGGGTACGTCCATGAGATTGAGGCTATGCTTTGACAGCGGCACGCACGACAGACTGGCCTTGGGCTGGCCAAGGAAGGTCATGGTGCAGACGTCGATGAATGGCGGGTCGGGTGTAAGCTGGAGACGGACCCTCAAGGTAGCGATGAAGCCCCTCACTTCGACCCAGACGGGTACGGCGAGACCGCCAGGCAAGTAGAACTTGAGATAAAGGTGAGCGTTTTTTGATTTGGCCTCGATCGACTTGCCAGAGGAGCGACTGCGATATGCAACGGCAAGCTCCATGTTGACAAAGTCGCCCTCCTCGGCCATCATTCCAGTCTTGATTGAAGAAGGGGACGATTCCTCTTGGCTTGTCAGCGGATCCGGGCCGTCCGTCTGCTCATCCTCGCCACCTTGTCCACCCGGTTCTTTATTCTCGTCATCACCTGGGCTTTCTCCCTTGCCGTCGACTGAAACGGATTGACTGGCGGCTCCCCTCGGCAGCCATCGCACACCCAGGATGCGGACCGACTCACTTCCTTGGCCCATGTCGTCGACACTGACCATCTTGATGACCTTGGGCAGAGACGCCTGCATAACATCTTCTATCATGTCGATGACCGGGGCAAACAGGTCCGGGTTGATGAGGGGCCAGATCGAGGAGGCCATGCCGTTCAGCCACTGCGCAGACTCGGGCAGCTCCGCTTCTGATTCAAGTATGGCAACCTCTTCGCGCCTTGCAGCATCCCAGGTCTCGTCATCAAACAACTCGGCCACTTTGTGACCCATCCAGTTGCTGGTGCCGATGACGGCCGCGACCATCAGAGCGCCACAAACGGCGATCCCAGTCGTCGTGGAACCGACGCGGTAGATGGTTCCTAAAAAGCTGCTGGGGGCCGCCTGGGACGAATTGGACGTCAAGAAGAGCATCAGGAAGGCACTCAAGGACGCCGTTATGGCCAAGCCCACGGTCACGGCGCGCTGGTGGACCGCCTTTAGCTCGTGTTTGATGTAGTCAAAGTCGGGCGGCGGGAAGAGGTTTTGCGTGGCGATGTAGCCGCGCTGCGAGGATTCACGATCGTTGTCCAGGTTCTCTTTCGACTTTTCGGCACCACGTGAGGCGCCATTGGTATCATGCATGTCCTGTGGGGATTGCTTGCTGCCGCCGGCCGATTTGAGGTCCTTTTCTGTCCGGTCATGGATGATTATGGGAAGATGAGTGACTGGGTCTGTAACTTCTCGTCCGCCTCCCTGCCTCTTGGCCTTCTTCATAACCTTGCGTTTCTCCTTGGGGTCGAGAGTGCCCGCAACCGTCTCAGTCGCCGACTTCTCTGGCTTCCCGTCCTTTTTGTGGTTGCCGTGCTTGCCGTGCTTCTTATCGTCGCCATGGTCGCCGGCTTGATCCTTGCCAGCTTCTTCCTCGGCACCGCTGCCCTCGCTTCCATGCTCATATTGGTCGGCAGGATGTTCATGCCTTGGCCTATCTGCCTGGTTGCGGTTGGTGGATGGGTATGGATCGTGGTCTGAGCGAGGTTTGTCCTCGTCTTTGAAGATGGCCTTTACCGAGTCGTATGCCCGCCTAGGCTTGGAGTCGTCCTCGGGGCCGTGCTGTGCGGCCTCGGTTGCCTGGCTCTGGTTCTCCAGCTCCTTTCGGTGCTCTCGGTAGCTGTGGATGGTTGGGATGGGATTCCTGCCGGAGTGAGGCTTGGTGTAGAGGCGCCTTCCGGCGTCTTGATCGAAGTCGTCTGCCGGCGCCATGTTTATTTCTGCCTTGCGGCTTTTTGCTGATCTTTCTCGTGAGAGGGCTGTGGTTGTGCAACGGGATCAGTGTAGAGTTGAACCCAAGGGAGGCATCTCGAAACGTCGCCAGCAGTGCCAGCCTTTCTTTGTTCGTTTCCCCACTGTTGAAGATTCGGATGAGTATGGATGACGAGGCGCCAAGGTGTTTTCCTCCATTGCTTGGAATTGCTTGGGGGTTTTGTTCTCCACGGTCTGTGGTTCCAGGCATGAAAAGCCAGAGTCTCGGAGGTGCTGGAGGCCATGCAGGCTGTTGTTTGTGGGACAAGACAAAAAACAGCCCGTTGGGAGCGTGCATATGAGGTCATCGCGGCAGGGGTTGTGCGCTAAAAGATGGGATGGGGGGACGGGGGGGACAGCAGAAGAGGCCTGTAATTTAGCGAATGACGGCACGCTGAGATGATGCACCACCCCCCGCAACGGGTCCCGTCTGCGGGAATGCGGCACATCAGTGATGGAGAGTCCAGGTGTATGTAGTAGGTGTATGTGGTATTGGGTGCTTTACGTTTTCCGTACCGAAGGCTCACAAGACCTGGAAGATTCGTTGGAAAAATGGCCATGCCCATGACACAAGAGGAAAAATCTTGATATTCGGGCATTATTACTGAATAGGGTTACAAAGCATTCCCCGATTCCCGGTTCTTTCAAGGCCAAGGTATTGAATGCCAGTATGTAATGCCGCTTGAGCCACGGTGGGAGACATGTACATATATTGGTTAGGTACCTACCTACCTAGGTAACTAACCTTTGCATCAGGCTAGAATCTCCAACTGCTTGTTCACATAGAAGACGTTGAATACCTCGTTAGTCTGGAGTTGATTTCAACGATAGATATGAGTCAGTCAGTACTTGATACATGTCACGAATAAATGTATGTCTTGTCTATATTCACACATATTCAAAAAGATACTCTCCGGGTAGCGTCAAAAACTCACATAATCATAGTAGTTGATCCCAACAATGAGCCAGTAATGGCCCGGCTGTATGGTTGACGGGATCATGATCGTTCTACGAGCCGTGCCCGCTTGACCAAGCCTGATATGATCGTATTCGCTGTCGCCCACGGATTCGAAGCTTATCATCTGGCCGATGCAGAAAATGCACTCGGACGGATGTGTAATGGCCGACCTCAAGCCCCATCCGATGCCAAACTCACGATAGCCTGGCCAGTTGTTGACCGAAACAATCTGCGCCTGCATATTCCTCCCGCGTTTCGCCTGGATTGGTATATTGATATCTGTGACTGCTGCCGTGGCGCTGCCGGCGAAGGCCAAGGCGGCGGTCACCAACTTCATGATTGTGATAATATGCGTGAAGGTACAGACGGAGAGATAATTGCCTGGCGGGATGGCGGCTGAGGTTTAAAGGACAAAAGAATTAAATTACTGGTTGTTAGACACAAAATATAAGGCAGTATTAGACAATGCCATCACAATTTAATTAAAATAAGCGAAACCTTTTTTATATATCAAAACCACCAAGCTCACCACTGTAAAACAGCTATAACACGATCAGTACTGACCTCAACGCTTCCGGGAACTTAAATTACTTTGTTATGTATATCATCATACTATCTTAGCAAAAGTTTCTATGACGTTTAATGTATTGTAGAGTTCCTTTGGAAAAGAATCGCTATAATGATACTTGCTATGGTGTCTGCCCTTAAAAAAAAAACCACGGTATATTTGCCAACCGAACTTTGATTTGAGGCCCAGAGGTACCTATCAAAAGGCTCTATAACTCCCAAATGCACGCATCCATTATGTTTGCACCGGGCCTGGGTAGCATCGGAAAAGGGCGTGGTTTATTGCCCCCACAGGAGTACCTCGTAGTAACTACCATGTATATCGGTAAAACGAGGTTTGGTTCAATTAGCTAATATGTACACTTTTCTACACAAATCTCCAATTAGAGTTATCCTGCGGGTTTTTGTCTTTTGATTTTCTATATTGCTGTGAGAACTATGAGTTTAGTGCTTTAGTATGGGACTCTTTATTTATGGCGGTTCTCTTGCCTCACTGCAGGTGCCCATGCAATTCGGATGCTGTTTCTAAATGTAGCGGCTTCATAAGTAGCTTTTGTTCGGGTTCAAAGTTTTATACGGTCCACGGTCCCATCACCCAATCTAAACATGTTTCAAGTGTATGGTATTGGGGCAGTTTTATCTGCCATGGAATAAATACTCGAGGTTTGATAGATGAAGCCAAGGTTTTAATATCCTCGACGCTGCGCAGTACATTACCTGGGGGCGTCTCCACACGTGCGTTCTGTGTGCCCCTTTCTACGAAAGGGGGTCCCAAAAACCTGGTTCTCCCCAAAAATATGGTTTGTTAGTGTTAGTATAGGAAATGCACCCAAACACTAACAGCTGGATCGTTCAACGGCTCTAATATCCGTAGCAAATTAGTTG